>JABXJD010000024.1:1952500-2182500 GCA_013375575.1 Percina caprodes
CATCCTGCAACCTAGTACAAATGACAAGAGTAGGTAAGAGAGGGGGAGGAAAGTGAGTCTGGCAGGGCATGGACATGAAGCCTACACCTGGTGGGTAGGGGAGCTCGCTTGCTTAAAGAAAACCTGACAGCACACTTTTCTCTCCTCTTTCTCCCTCCACGCCGCCCTTCTACACACTTTAAAGAAAGTGAGTTTGTGGGCACGGCTTGTCACAAGGATACTGGCCAGGCTGCACACAGTGGGCCCCATTGCATCACTTATGACTAAATATGAGTGGACATTTAAAAGTGAAGCTGGGAGGGACATTATTTGATCCTTCCTATCTTTTTCTGAACACACACATACACATGAATGTATTCATTCACAGAAACACACACATGCCTGGGCAAGCAAAGGCAGCACACTAACAGATGCCCTCAGTGAAAGAGCTGGACGTGAATCAGGATGAGGATGAGAGGCAACTCAACACACACATTTCTTCTTAATCATGCTATTGCTTCGCATGTACTGTGTATGCACAGTATTAGAGTGTGCCGGGAGATGTTTATGCAGGCAAGAAGTGAAATGGCGATCTTCCAACAGGCTTGGGTACAGCACATAGCGATGTTTCATACCGACCTCGCGTCTTTGCCCAGCTTGTGATTCATTTCACCTGTCAAAATGTTCACGCAGAGAATTTAAATCTCTCTTTAATCTCTCAAATGTAAAACTTATAAACACGAGGCTCAACAGGAGATACAAGTCAGTACTTCATTAACCCGAGTTTGCTGTAACCAAACTCCACATATACTAAAAACAGAGGTTATCTGTTTTGTATTTTGTGTTGTAAAAATACAGGAATCTAAGCGCAATCTCAATAGAGAAGCATGAGACTTGCAATTTGCAAATGACCTCAAGGACTTATGACTTGAACTTGCTTCAAAAAGAGGTTGTAACTCCAAAAACATGTCCTCCTTTTCATTTATGGGTATTCCCCAAGTCAGACACACAAACATACACACAGGATGCAGTTTTTATATATGCTGGAGGAGAATTTAAATGATGATACTCAGGAGAGGTGTAAAATAGCTGCTTCTTTGGCACAGCACAGAGCTCAGTACAGGTTTGCAGTAAGAACAAATGTCACAGCTGCACAAAGTAAAAAAAGAGCAGGGGAATGAGAGTGACACATTAACAGCTTCTGGGTTTAAATATTGTTTTACGGAATAGAAGTTGGACTGAGTTAAAATATAGCTTCCTCTCTTCTCCCTCAGCCCTCAAGATGAAGATCAAGGAGGTGAAGAAGGAGAAGGGTGACCGGAAGCTGATAGCAGCACAAAAGAAGAAGAAAGTGTTGAAGCAAGGTGTGTTAAGGAAGAAAGACCTGAAGAAACTGACCCTGTACATCAAGAATGGCGCAAATTGCCCGTGCTCCCAGCTGGACAGCCTGGGCTCCAACTTCCTCATCATGGGCCGCAAAGTAGACCAGCAACTGCTGCTCATGTCAATTCACAAGTGGGACAAGAAGAGCAAGGAGCTCAAGTTCGCCATCAAGTACATGAAGTCCCATCAGTGTCCCACCTATCACACTGTCTTCCAGTGACGCGTCTCCCTGCACTGTTGGCACAATCCATGATAGCTTTCCACATTCCACCTTGTTTCACATAGATCCTAATTCTGTGTCCCCGAACCCTAGGTCCCTGCAAAATCCAGCCCACTACATAGCCCTACAAAGGGCAGTCAAGCTTTTATTTCCACAGCTTTAACATGAATCAGGTCGTCAAGGGGGTTGTCCTGATCTGCTTAGATGAAACAGACATGTTAATGTTGGAGGGGAAAAGCTGCACACAGTTCCCTCTGAATCATAAAAGCCCCAAAGAAACGTCATTTTTTTTTAAATTTCATTTTATTTTCCAAACTTAGATATTTTCATTGACCGCCTGCAAACTCAATGGAATTTTCCTTATAATTCTACTTTCCTCTTCAGACATAGTAGAACAAATCACTTGTATGATATTTTTATCAAGACAGTGGCATTAAGAAATGGGAAACTGAAGATTTGAGGCAACTATTGAGAGGGAGAACATGTAATGATTATAGACAGATGGAATGGAAAGGGAGCTGAGTGGGAACGCAGGGTTTGTTTCAGTATAAAAAAATGGAGAGAAATTATGCGCTACAGTAATGTGGGCTGTGTAATGGGGCAGTGCATACGCTGGCACAGAGCCCCCAGGAACAATATCAAAGCAAAGACATGTAGATAATCCACTTAACTGTATGGTTTAATAATGTAAAAAGTAGGCAATCCAGATATTACTAAATGAGTTAAAAAATTGGCCTTTTTGCATTTATCCCTGCTGGGAAAGAAGACAGATGGGACGAGACAGCCTGGATGATGCTTCCACTGACTTTGTACAGCAACATTTTTTGGGGCCTGAAAGAGGGAAACTTGAATATTTTTTGCTTTTTAAATTGGAGAGAGAAGGAAGTTGCGGCAGAGAAGACATCTTTCTGAAAACAAGTGGAGAATAAAAGAGAGAGAAAGAGACTCTGGACAGAACCAACAATGTTGGGTTGATAAGTCTCTGGTACCGTTTTTCACTATCATTATTCAAATGTTGATTTGTTTTGTACTTTGCTTCTGTTAAACCTCTATTGTATGAAAGCAGGAATCATACATACAGATATAGCACCTGAATTCACTGTTGCCATAGCAGTAAAAATTAGTTTCTAATCAGTTAACATGTAAGTAGTTATGTTACTGAAATACATCTTTGTTTTACAAAAAGTAAATAAAATATATTTGAAATTTTTATAAAGAATATTTCTTTGAAACGTGCCATTTCTTTATTACTATTATTATTATTATTATTATTATGACTAAACCCAGAGCACACTCATCCCTCCTTATCACAAAATAGAGAAAACGCATGCATGCATGTGCATACCTACACACACTTACATAAGACAGTTCTCACTTGATTCCATACAGCGATATGTATTATCGTGGATCAGTGTAAAACTTAATAGTCTAATTTTCCTTCTTTTTTTTAAAACAGAAAAGTAATAGAAAGCGTTCTGTATTTCCACTTTTGACAGATTAAATTGTTCCCACCTGCCAATCAGATGCAGTCAAGCCATGGCATGGATGGATGGATAGAAAGAAAAAAAAAAAAACACTCCCATTTTCTAGTTTATCATTTTCCATTTATTAATCCAACAGTCCAAACTTAAAACTAAACTAAACAATTTCAATTGTACATTGATCTGATGAACAATAAATACAAGTTTAGACAATTTAATTTACTTTGAAAATGTTCTCATCTACAGTTTTTGGATTGTAAGAGTCCACATGGCCTTTCATGCACCTTCATTTTTCTTTTCACAGTGGAAAAAGAGGTAAAACCTCAGTTACGCTCTGTGCTATGCCAAAATATTCCAGATCCACACTCGCCACAGCTTTACAAAGAGCCTGGGCTACAAAAGCATCAGTATTTAATGAGTAAAAGGGTGACGCAGACAGACAGCAGGCTGCATAGTACCGACCAACTTTATCAAAACCACCCAGACCTTAATCACCCCACTATACACGCCAGAAAAAGTCTGCAACATTGTTTTAGCCTGTGGGGTTCTGCACAACATTGTGCAGGAAAACAGGATGCCATGAATGTAGTGACGGAGCCAGCTGACCCGATGCCCAGAGAGCAGTGTCCAGCACAGCCCAAACTGGGGGCTATACAAAGGAGACAGGATATTACTCCTAGCTTTCAAAAGGTATAGGGTTATGTTTGGCGATGTTATTCAATACAGGAAACATAACGATGCAAAACATTTTTATTTATTCTTCAAGTTTTCATTTGTCTTTTAAAGTGTCGTTAACGGCCACAATGATTTCTTTCTGCCATTGACTGACTTGTTTTTCCAGCCCCCCTGCTATTAGGAGACAGGGCTGATGGTCCAGCACGGGAGGGGGGGGGGGCCAAACGCACGCGCTCTCCCTCATTGCTGTTGCCTGACAAACGAAAAAAAAACACGAGTAAAATGCATAATCTACGCTACCGTGTGTTTATTTAAATATAAGTACACTTACATGTAGGCCTAAGAGATTGCAATATAAGCCTATATATTACTATTAGGCGTATACATAGTCAAGGCTGTATAGATTAAATAAACCAATATGGCAACACTGTTGACCGCATCAGTTATCTCTTTCTATTCCGCATTCTTTCTACAGCCTAATACCAGTTTTTAGTTTATTAAAACTAAGATGCCAGGGTTTCAATCTCCACCTCTGGAAAGTGCCGTTTCTTAGCCGGATTACGGATTAATTAAAGTAGAAGGAGGCAGGCCAGTACAGCCCGATCCGGTAGGGGAGAGTTCTAGTTCTTAACCTTTGTTAACCTCTTAGTTATGCTGTTATAGTTCTAGACTGCCTATGACACACTGAGCTGCTCTCTGCTCTCCCTTTCCATTTATGTGCATCCTGTCCCAGAAATGGTTACTAACCTAGTTCTGGGGCGTTTACTCCCCGGAGTCCTTCGCCCAGCAGAAATTCAAATTCCATACAGTTAAATCAGTTCTTATGCAGTCGAATCTCTGCATCTTAGAGAGAAATTATGAGCAGGTTTCATAAAACAAGATGTGGTGATCAGTAAACTCAAAGTGGAGGAAGACAAAAAGGAGGGAAGGTGAAAAGGAGAGAAACTTGGCTGGATCTCACAGACACCCATCAGCACCTCCTCAAAGGTCACTTAGTGGAGTTAATAAGGGCCCGATGAGCGACCAGCGTCACACACAGAAACATACACAAAAGACACACGTTGGGAAACTAAAAGCTCCCATTGTCTCACTTTCTTCACCACACATACACACACACATACACACACGTACTGTAGAAGAATGATTACAATATCTGTTTTTATTGCAGTGCGCAGATAAGCAGCACCTTTTTCTCGCCTGCCCCCCACACACACACACACACCAAGGAGTTGATGATGCAATTTGATGTTTTCATTTAACATACTTTCCCTCACCCACCCACGTGTTCTATTTGGTGATTTTCAACATTTTCCATAACTTCTTCTGATTGAACCCAGAGAGATGGGTGTGATCGACTTAACACGCACTTTTTTTTTTTCTAGTGTGATGAAGTCCATTTGGGAAATGAGCTTATGAAGCCTGAATGTGTGTACTGTAAAATTACATTTACTGTATTTTTTTAATTTTATTTTTACACATACCAACACTGAAACCAGTGGCTGTAAAATGCTGATCGGTTCCAGTAATCACAAATCTCTTTATCGGTGAGGTTATATTTGATTTCTTTAGAAGTCATGGGCAATGATAAAACAACAAATATCCAGTGATCCAATGTTCAATATTAGATTTTGTAACTTCACTCCGGGTTTTTAGGATGGGTGGAGAGAGTCTGGAAGAAAGCCCTCGCTCTTTGATTGTGGGCAAAAAAAGGCCATTTACTGCTGACGTCTTGAATTTCATTATCTTTGGACAAGGTATTGTGCATTGGCAACAAATTTCATTTTTCTTCAAACAAGTGAAAAAGCATGCACCTGGGTAGCTCACCTTGTAGCGTGTGTGCGCCCATATATACAGGTGTACTCCTCAATGCAGTGGCTGCAGGTTCGACTCAGACCTGTGGCTCTTTACAGCATATCGTCCCCCCCCACCCCTCCTTCATGTCTTCAGCTGTCCTAATAAATGCTTACAATACCTACAATGCCCAAAAAGATGATCTTTAAAAAAAAAGTGAAAAGGCATAAATGACAAACATTGTAACCAGGTAATTTTTTAAGAACAAGGCAGATTCAACAGATAATTTATTACTTTATAAATGGTGGCACTTTATCGGGATAAATTGGAATGATCTTTTAACTTAAACATTAAGGCAGACATGAACACTTGCTCACACACCAGTGAGCACATGAACACACACACACACACACACACACACACACACACACACACACACACACACACACACACACACAAATCAGATTTGACTAGTCTACCTCAACAGAAAGAGACCATTATATAACATTCTGGAGGGTCAGGCAAATTTCTAGTTGCAGCATGCCTCTCTCTAATCACCACACAAGGTACCATTAAAACAGCATTAGACAGTAAGCCAACATCCTTCTGGTCTGAACCACAAGACCACCTGTCTACAGACAGGAAGAGAGGACAGAGAGAGTTGTACATTCATTTAGAAGAAGAGAGTGAGAGAGGGTGAAAACAGCAGCACATGGACAGAAGGACTGTACTTGCCCTGAGCCTTGGCCTGCTTTTCTCAGTAAAATGCATTAAAGATGTTGCGTTTCGTGGTGTGCATGTGTTTTTGTGAGCGTGTTTGCTGATATGCATAAGTGTGTCGTGTAGACTCCCTTTTTTAAAAGGCCTAGAGCAAGCCAGGGAATAATTTCAGAGAAACTTTCTACATGTGGTACACACACACAGTGAGAAGGCTGCTCACATTTGCATTCCTACTTGCCCGAGCTAAACCAGCCAGTTTCAGCTAGAATGTGGAATTTGAAATCACTGCTTTTCAGAATCAGAGGGATCATCTGCCGTGCTCTGTGACACACTGACACAAATGTGTCATTTTACATCTTGCTATTTTATACTAGGGACAGAGCGACCTTTTGAGACACATTGCAATTTGACTGATTCAACCAACCAAGTTAGTTGGAGCAATCAAATTGTAATCTAAAACCTCTCAGCTACATTGACACCTTTCTATTCCATCCATCTAAGCATGAAGTTGCTAAATGTGAAAGGAGAAATAAATGAGAGTCGAATTGTAGCCTTTCCTCTTTTTGTTACTGATCTGTGATCCACACAAACTGACTCGGTGACACAATGACAAGGACAATGACATTTAAAATCTGTCAGCTGGCCTGTTGCACTAGGGCGATAAGATTAGACCCACAAAACACACATATACTGTACACACACACACACACACACACACACACACACACACACACACACACACACACACACACACACACACACACACCAACCTGTGGAAAATTGGGCAGGGGGACAGAAGAGGCTAGATGGGAAGAATGAAGGGGGAAGGGACTGGATAAGAAAACACCCAAGCAGCTCTCAAGGGACTTTGGCTCTCGGAAACAATCACATTGGCCTCAGTGTCTCCTCTGCAGTGGAAAATGAATAAATGAATAGGTGAAGTCGAAGGCCTCCCATGGGCAGGCTCCTAAAGCCATCTGTGAAGGCCATCAGTGTTTCTAAAACCTGCTGTTTCCCTACTGAAGCAACATGTCAGTCTGGAGATTTACAGCTGCCCAGAAAAACACACACACACACACACACACACACACACACACACACACACACACATCAAAGAGGATATACTCATAGGTGCAGCAGTCAACCAAGCACCCACATGTATTTATACACAGAGAGTGCCCGGATGCAAATGCACAAAACAAATATTGGAACAAAAACAGAAACAAAACGGAAACATACTCTTCACACACCCACATGCACGTACAAAGAGTTGGCTGGCGTGCAGTGTGTGTGTGTGTGTGTGTGTGTGTAAGCAGGCTGATAAATCTGTGCAGAGTCAAAGCCTTCTCTGTGGCTGGGGGTTAGCAGCCTCCTCATGTTTTGGCAGTCAGGTCATCAACTCTGACCCCATCAGAACCGAGAGACGAGGTGGTCTCTTTAGGTGTAACAGTGGCCACTAATTAGACATAATCTCTCATCTCCTACTTGTCAGTGTCTTTTCAAACAGACCAGGATAATCAGTGTGGCTCAGAGAGGCTGTGTTTGGGTGGCATTCTGCTATTGTTAGATGGAAATATAGGCCCTGTGCCCTTGCTAGCTCTGCTATCAAGTGTCCTCTGTCTGCCCTAAAGAACTGAACATAATGGGTTCTCAAAAGATATACTCATGTACTGTTTAGGGTCTTAAATGATTTCTATAGAAGGTTATCTGTTGATTAGGGTAGATCCTATGCAATCAGGATCAATGGTGTATGTAGGTTATCCAGAAACAGTTCAAAACAAAAGACTTTGGTCCCCTTTACAATGAAAGGACTATTGGCAAATTGTTCTCATTATGTTGGATTTGGTCAAGCAAACTGTAGGGAGGCTTGTGTAGTGTGTTTACCAAAAATGACATTTGAGCAGGCAAAAACAATTGAGGTAATCCTTTTAGCTCAAAGAGAAATGAATACAATGAGCTGGAAGAGAAGTTATTTTAAAAATGCAAAATAAAATTGAAAAAAGGTTGTACAGTAATATCTGATTTGTAAACAGACAATACACTGATAAGTTGTTGGGAACTTTGCGATTGAGTCCTTTAAGTTTGTTTTGTCTGTCAGTAACATACATCCAATAACTGTTTAAGCACTACACACAATTATGACAGAAAAGCTGGATTAGCCTACACAAGTGTACTCATATTAATAAACCTTGTTGGGCGTTATTTTAGCAGTATTTTAAATCTCTACTTAAGTCTATTTTTTCCTTTCTGCTCTGTCTTCCTCCTCTGCACCTCTTTCACCTCAGATGGGTATTTCAGAAAGCAGATTTGACAAACTGAGTTCAAACCTGAACTCTGGGTTGATTAACTCTAAACTGTCAAACTCAGAGTTTCCAGTTTCAGAACAGGTGATAAGAATTAGGTTAATCAACTCTGAGTCAAGTACCCCTGAGTAAAGGATGGGCACGAGTGTAAAGCCCTCATGGAATGCAGATAACATGATACATCATGGCAATAGGACAAAAAAAGCTCAAACCTCCTACTTCTCCCCAGTGGAGTTAGACATATTAATGAATGCTTATAAAAAATACAGACATATATTTAGGAAAAAGAGTAATACAGTTGCAGCAGCAAAAGATCATTAGCTGGCATGGCAGGAAACTGCTGACTGAGTCAATGTGTGAGTATTAATTCAAAAAAGAATTTAAGTTTTATCTAGAGTATTCCACTTATTCAACATTTGTGTGTCTTTGTATTTATTCAGGTCAAACCCAACAGGCACAAAATGCACTTGGCAACAACTGAAGATAAAATATAAAAATATACATCGAACAGGTATAATTTTATTTCAAGCAATTGTGATGTTGTTTAGCCCACCCTATACAGTACTAGTGGAATTTTCTAAGCAAACAGAGTACCTTTCTAAGCCATCCCCAAACCGCCTGCATTAATTATTGTCTTTAAAAGTAACATTAAATGCCCTAACATGTTCAAGACTACAAATTTATGCTGAATGGACACACTGGACCTCCATTATAGCCAAGACAAAAAGGCTGAAGCCTGAAAAACAAGAGGGAGTCCACTCACAGAGGCTGAAGAGATGGTCCTCAGTCAGACACTGGGCAACTTTTTGCTGAAGGCATCTCTGGAGGAAGCCTTTCCAGATTCTTAGTTGTCTATATACTTTACAATCTATTTTAAGGTGATTCAATTAAGTTATTTATGTTGGAAATTTTGTTGTGGCCTGCACTGTTGTAAAAAACTACATTTGAATTATGTTAGGGACTTATCTTCTTCATCAGTTACAGCTGGTGTAATCTGTCTAGTTGAGCCTGCTATAATAGACCATGCAGCTGTAGGTACTCTTGAAGATACTTCACAAATGCTTCATAATGGATTAGAGAGTAGAAAACAATGTTTTAAATGTTTCTTTCAGGTGGATGATGAATACAAATTGTCAGCTGCCACAAGGGGATACGCAGAGAGGCCCTCTGAGGTTAAATCCTTCAAAATAAGATCTAACTGCTGGTTTACCGTGATAAAACTTGCACCTTATTTCTTTAACAGAGCAATGCTGGGTGGGGATTATGAGGAAAAGAGGCCCTCCACTTTCACAGCCCAACTTGGCTCTGTAAGATGTTCAGCACTGGCCCATGACTTACAATGAAATTTAGAAGGCCTGGCACTGTGAAATTGTATGTAGTTTTGTGCTTATATAGCTCCCTGTGAAACAGCTTTACAAGGTGTACTTAGAGAAATTTTTCTTTTTTAAAAGCTGAAAAAATGGACCACATAAAGTTGCAGATGAAAAAGACAGAATTTGAAATACAACTGCTAAAACATCAGTTAAAGGTGGGTGAGGTGAATGATTTTACTTGTTTTAACATGAACAAAATGACAAATATTAAGTACTGTACTGCATTTGTACTTGTAATAAAGAAGACCATGAAAAGAAAGGCATATTGTAATTTGTTTTTACACACGGGAAGGTAAAGAATAATAACACAATAGGTTATAAGGGTGAAGAAACTCTGCTAGCGAGCAGTCTAGATTCATAGAGTATGTTGCCACAGTAACTGACTCAGAGTTCAGCTGAACTGGCCGGTTGCAACCAAAATGATTTTCTGTCAACTCTGAATCAATTAACTCAGAGTTTTCACTAAACCTGCTTCCTCCTTGCCTTGAGGACAAGCCCTAGTTGGGGCTTTACTCACTCTCACTCTCAGACACTAAACCTAAACTCGTTTCATTATTGCCGACCCCTCTCTGCACCTCACCACATCTCCTCTGCCCAGCGTCACATCACATTGGCCACTGAGGAGACAAAACACACATTTGTCTTGTAACTAGAGGACTGAATACTCCTCCCAGTGTGATACATCTACAGCATTCAATTAGCAACCTTGTAATATCACTTGCTAAATAATATTCTTGTTTGGCACAAAAGCTAAAATGATGCAATTACTTCTGTCTTTCAGGTTGACAAACAAAGGGAAATGAGGTTTTAATGATTTGGTGGAGGAGATTTCCAAAATGGGTTTTTTACCTACATGAATTTTACAATATTTCAGAAAGCTTAGAACCTAGAAATTCTATCTTGAATTTGTAGAATAAAGCCTACTGCAAAAAATATTCACATTCATCTTCAATAAGCAAAGTTCTTAAATGTCCCCTGCTGGTATTTGTCCTTGGTGTGAATATAGACTGCATAGGCTTAATAATCTTATTCTTTTCCATGAGCAGAGTCCTCGTCCAAAAAAATGGTCTGTACTTTCCTCCACTGCCTAAAACAATAACCCCACCAAATGCAGCTCTACGAGCCAGCTTTAGAGCAATCGTTCTTCAGCGTTTGAAGTGTTTATGGACATTAATGAGCCAACATTTCAAAAGAGCAGCACATGTTTGGCATAGCGTAGCACTTGGACAAGAGGAGAGAAGCATGTTTCAATGGAAAATGTTTCATCACAAGTGTGGGATGTAAGGGTTGTGTGGTCTGGGTCGGGTGAGTACCCCAACCCCAGGTTGTCCTACCACAGAGACATTTAAGACATGCAATGAAAAACAGTTGTTTAGGTGGGAGCATCTAAGCTATGCGTAGAGATGTCAGGTGTACAGATGTCATGCTATGCGCCTGTCAGACCTGCTTGACACACATCTGATCCTTCAGGTGATATATAGTAAGGGGCTGCAATCATCTACTAAATCATAATGTCACAGCATTAGTAGACAGAAATTTATTAAACAATTTTAATAATCGAAAGTAACTTGTCAAGCAAAAATGCCCAAAAATTGCTGTTGTTTTCTCTGTATCATTGATTTGAATATGTTTGGAACTGTTGGTTAGACAATGGTTCGAATATGTCAGGTTGTGGGAAATTATGGAGCGCATTTTGTCGTTATTTTTTTGACATTTTTAGAATCAAATTATTAAAAACATTGTGGCCGGGCCAGCTCAGTTGGTAGAGCAGATACACATACAGATGTATGCCTCAACTCAGAAGGTCCAGGGTTTGGTTCCAACTTGTGACAATTTCCTGCATGTCTCCCTCCTCTCTCTCTAACTGTCCTTTCCATCCAAGGCTGAAATGCCCCCCAACAAAAAACATAACAGAATAATTGATAATGATAATAATTTTGTGTAGTCATAGACAGAAGGACAGAGTATGCAGACGGGTAAACAGATACACTCAGCAGGGAAAACACAGCTCTGTATTCCACCACAGAGCTCTTGTGGCCGTCTAGCTGGACTGAACCAGATGTAAATGATTTGCTGCTTTTTTTGTTCTCCGCTCAGCTTACATGATTTTGGAAAATTGTGATCCTCTCGAACATGTAACTGAATAAAGGGAACAAACCCTGCTCACTATCTGCCATGAACAGAGTTTGTTTGGTGGCCTTTGTCCAAGATATTTTATTTATTTTTCACTCACTCTCTTTTCGTCTCATCTAAACTCTCAACTGTAACCTGTTGTTTCAGATATCAGGGTTTAAGGGATGACAGACAAAGAGCAGAGAGTCTGGGAAACCTTCGCAACAAACAGAGGACACAGGAGTTTGTTTTCTCCACACATCATTCTGCCTCCATGAGGCCTCACTGAAACCATGTGAGAGATGGAGTTTTGTTTAAAATATGCAAAAGTCAACCAAGTGTCTGTTTGTGAAGGATGCAGCACTGATGCTAGGGTGCAATATATGTTTTGACATAAATCTTACCAAAATGGGGCATAAAAGACAATAAATAAACACAATCAGAGAGGGCAGAGAGGGAACACCCTGTGGTGTCTTTTGTCAAAACATGTTTTAGTGATGACACACATTCACATTAGCAGGCATCAGAGTGCCACCTTCACTTCCAAAAAACTTTATTTATATAAATTTAATTGAGAAATGTGAAAATCTGATTTTTTTGTGTAAACAACCAAAAACAGACGGCCACTCACATGTGGTACAAACACACCAGATGAAAATAATATGGTGGAACAGACCCTCAGCATGTCCACACATTACATGTGTGGATACAGTGAAGTCAAGTGCAGCTGAAAGCACTTAAATCAATCATATACTGATGAAATCATTGGTCTGTGGATTGCTTTAATAACTTAAATGACAGGAAAAAGGATTGAAGTCAGCGCATGGTGACAGAATTATTTTGGACTGTATGTCAAGATGAAGAAACGTTTCTTAAGTCTTCTGAGGTACTTCACTATGTTGCAATCTCCCACAATAAGTCACATGCAGCATTTTAAGGAACACCATGCTGCTGAGTATTATATCATAGCACTGGGTCTTTAGGTCTGGATGAAGCTAAATGAGCAGCAAAAAATTTTGTAGCTCATATACAATGAAAAGATGAAGCCCTGAAGATATATGGATGTATCTTTCCTTGATTACCGTGTCTCCTTTTCCTCCCCTTTAATGCATGTTTCATTATGCTGCATGGTACAGATTTCGCTCCCTCTCACTCACAGTGTCTACACCCGACTCCCCTTCCCCCTCGGAGGGATGAAGAATTTGTTTAGACAGACTCAGTGAGATCACAGTCACTGAGAGCAATTGGGTGCAGCTATCCAAACTGTACAGTGGGACAGACTGCTTTTTAATTACACTCACTGCATGACACATTGTAAATTACAATGGATCCAATCACTTCCAATAGCCTGCATTACATGTGCTATGACTGCAGGGTTTACGCTTCATTCATCATGTAGAGAAACAGTAAGTATGAACATCTTCCTACAGAAAGAATGTGAAACATTCCAATAAGTGGAATCCAAGTGGTGTGTTAGTGAGAATGGTGGATATGTTAAATAAGTAAGATAAACAGCTTTGCTTTGAGTGGATCACCATGCTTCCTTGTGGTTTTCTAAAGATCTTAAAGGATGTTATGAGCCCAAGGGATCACAGGATCAACATCATCAAGGGATTAAAAGCCATTCAAGACTTTATAATCTTTATACTTACATAATGTATATGTATGTAGTTTCTCACAGGACCTCCTGTGCAATGTTTTAAAAAAGTCAGGAAAAAGTGCAAATCCAGATTAAGAGCAATGAGTTAGCATTCCAATCTGTATGTTGCCTACATGATTGCAGCTACTTCACATTAAAAGCCTCTCAACAACTAAGAGTCTGAAGAAGCAAAAACATGTAGGAAGGCATACACTGGAAAGCATGCATAGACAAAAATGTTTGAGCTTACTAATTCATGACTTTTGTGTTGGTCCCCTTAATACGTTTTTTTTGTCATATGATTTGCTTATTAGATAATCTGCCTATTTGTTCATATTGTAAAATCAATGCAAAATATGAGTAATGATGTTGCTTTTGTGTACGCATGTTTCAGAGTGTATATCACACAGCTACACTGTTTGGAAGA
The DNA here is from genome assembly GCA_013375575.1 of Percina caprodes. Classification (NCBI taxonomy): domain Eukaryota; kingdom Metazoa; phylum Chordata; class Actinopteri; order Perciformes; family Percidae; genus Percina; species Percina caprodes. The sequence continues at coordinate 1,966,604 of JABXJD010000024.1, forward strand.
GCACAGTCATCTTGTGGTCAGTGCAGTCGATATATGATTGAGTGATGATGAAACCCTTGGTAGTTTTGACCTTCAGCTATCTGACAGAGCTCCCCTGGCTCCTTCATCACAATCTACACAACCTCTGTCTCTGCCTGTCAACACTATCTTATAAAGAAAGAGGCATCACTGGCTGACAGCACACACAACCATACCGTACCAACATTTGCAGACACACACAGCAATACCATACTACGCAAGAAACACGAGTACTTAGCTCACCATTTCTCAAGTAGCTCACTTGCTTAATGCAAAATAGCTGGCAGTAACAAAAGGGAGATTCCGGGGCTATGAATGTGTGCTGCTAGTAAGAGAGGACTGAACCCACACTACCACCCCAACACCTCATCCATTCTTGTTCTGTATTGTCACTTAAACCCTTTTTCTTGGAAGCACACCCTACTCCGTACAGACATTCGTCAACTATCCCCATCCATCCCACTCTGACCACCGAGCACTGACCAGTAAGTCCCTGTTTACTCACCACCCCGTGCCTTTGATGAGCTGTCCTTGCTGGATGTGTCACTGGTGCTACCCAGGGGACCAAGTCTTTGCCTGGAAGGCATGGCGTCAGGTTTTAATCCACACTAACCCTCATTGACTAAATATTCAGATGCTGTGACCTGAGTCTTAGAAAGGTCACTGCCATGAGAAGCTTATTTTATGTGTTTTGTCCTCTGTGAGCTACAAGTCTTTTGTGAATCAGACGTTACAGTTGTGGGGCCATTGTGTGCATGTATCCTAAGGTCACAGTTTGTAGGAGAATTTGATCAGTTAGGAGCCAGTCCAGCCTCAACGCCCCTCACCTTCTCTTCTCTTCTCAAGCTGCCATTTCACAGACTGTGGACCTACTGCTGGCAGCTCTGTTGATGTAGAGGGACGTGTCAACAAATCAACGGCTTCCTATGCCAAACTTATCACACAACGCTCAAACTGTGCTGCACTGGCTCATCCACACATATACAGGAGTTTGCACACATACATGTCAATACCTGCCTCACAATATACATGCACTTGTACACGTCTGTGATTAACCTCATGGTTACACTTGAAACACCGGTTTGTCACTGATGTGTATGTTTGTGTGTTTATCTACAGTATGTTTACCAGACGCTAACATGACACAGTCACTCAGTTCACAGGCAACAGCTTGGCGGCTGCTTGATTTAATTTTTCAAAGGCTAAGAATAGACTTTTGCAGTTTACACAACGCCAAAGCAAACACCAACACATTTTCACAACAACAGGGGCTCAGAGAGTCGGTCAGATCCGCCGGAGAAGGCACCCCAGAAGAGGTCAGAGCAAGCTGAATCAGTTTCAAGCAGCAAGCAATCAGGAGATTCTTAAAGACAAATAAAATAAACTTCTCTTCATCGTCTGTTTCTACAACTGTTTTCTGAAATGTAAAATGTTTTCAGCGTGACAAAATCTCCAGTCAGGGTAACAGCAGCAGCCTACTCCCACAAAGCAACCCTTCTAAAATGTGGTATGTAAATGTCTGATGTATTTCATCAGAGGGCAGCACATATAACCACTTGTGTTTTATTAGCCAAGCACAGTCGTTTAAAAAGAGCTCCTGAATAGAAAAAAAAATTCATTCAGAGGATTAAAAATCCTTACATAAGAGTATTTGAAAAGAAACAGTATACATGTACCATAATAAAGTCATTAATGATAAAGGCCTGTTGCAGCACTTAAGGGTAAAAAATGGGTCATGTCTTTTTCAAAGTACAAGGTAGACCGTGTGTATCCAATGAGACAGAATGGTTGCAATAATTAATCATGTCCCTCCAGAAAATGAAGGCTTTATTGGCTTCCTGTCAACAAGCAATGCCTTTGGAGAAGATACCGTATCAGTTTGTGCATGTATAAGTTTGTGTGTTATGACCGGTCATGGTCAATGGCAAATAGCAATCAACTAGGGTGTGTGCTGGGTAAACGTTCTTTCTCCTAGACAAGGTCAAACACATAAGACAAACATAAGGCAGGTGTCAGAAATCATCAGATTACAATGAACTTTCCAAAGCATTAATGGGTAATGGATGAAATGCCTCTCACTCTCTGAAATTTCTGGCGAAAATACTATCAAAGACTCTTGTGTGGTGGAGCATTTAGGCCTAGTAATAGCCTGTGCTGTGTCACCTCAGAATGTATGTGTGTGTGTGTGTGTGTGTGTGTGTGTGTGTGTGTGTGTGAGAGTGACGCAGAGTTAGAGCAGGGGCCTCTCAGAGTGCTAATGACAGCTGATGATAGGCTCAGAAGAACAGCTCTATGACTGATGAAAGCCGCTGAGGCAGAGAGAGGGGTCAGATTGTGTCCGGGTGGACCACAGCGCACAAAAGATAACGCTAATGACACAGCTATTTCACCTTTTACCACTTGCTTGGCCAACAAGATGACAATTAGGGTGATATGATCTGATGGGGACCAGATTAGCTGAGTTTTGACTTTTTAAAGCCTAATATATATAACCTAAGTTTACTTATTTCATGTAATTGCAAAATATAATTCAGGGCTGCAGATTTGGCAGCTATATTCTAAAGTAGGGTGCCTTTGTCTGACATGTTTTACATATAGACTTGCTACAGATCATGGGAATTATCTATAATAATACTTGCAAAGCCATTCTGGGTGATCCTGTTTATCGCATGAGTTGACGGGAGTGGTTGTCTGCAGGATGACATTAGCCATTTCCACTGGGCCCTGGTGGTCACTAAAACAGTTTGATGAGCATAGAAATGATGTGAACCATATGTTATAGCCATGTCAGTCACTTCTTAACACATAAGACATTTTGAACTTGTGCATTAACCAGTGCTTTCCACCAACAGCAATTAAAACCCCAAGTTCTCCTGGAGGAACGCTCTTATATCCTTCAAGGGGAGCGGTAGATACAGAATAAGATGCCAGAGTTCCTACTTTTCTGATGGCTCAGGGAGGTTAACCACAGTTATAACACTTCATAACTCTTGTTTGTTTTTTTGCTGTATATAACTTGGTGGTTTTAATAGCATAGCCTATAAAAAATGTATGTGAGGACAAACATTAGTTGGATCTAAAACCACAAAATACTTTTGAAGCGTTTTGTAGGAGAGCTGAAACAAGGTTGTGACCGGTGGTGTCTGACTCCATCAACAAAGGACTTCAAAGGCCAGCCAAGTCTCTACTGTATAGCCTCAGGCAGACTAATCATCAATCTGGAGACAGCACTGAGGTGGCGCTATACATCCAGCAGATAACATCATACATCAAACAAACTCTGGAAATACTACCAAGCTCTTCTGGCTGCGGCAGAAAACTAGTTTTAGCCCACACACGGCCTAACATGGAAAACATACATGTGGAATGTTTATATACACTAAAAATGTCCATTATCAAATTCAATTCTACACTCTCATTTCACAATCAACACACTGAGCTTGTATTGGTTTTAGACTCGTTTTACAGGGTTATGCTGTAAAATAAGGTTTGACAGTTGATCCATTTAAGGGTCAAATGTGCAACTGGAGCTGCTGGACTGTTAATAATATGTGAAACATTCAATACTCCGCTATCTTGATGTGTTTTTATCCACTCATTCCATTGCTGAATAGTGTGCGTTAGAAGAGAGTAGGTACTACTACCAAAAAGTGGGTGAGAGTCGTGGTGGTCGTTCTCTTACTCAACTACACCTAATGAGAGCTGATTGGAGCAGATTAAACTTATTGTCTGATATTTTAAAAAGAAACTTTTGTAATGTGTGGTTTTCTGTGTGTGTGTGTGTGTGTGTGTGTGTGTGTGTGTGTGTGTGTGTGTGTGTGTGTGTGTGTGTGTGTGGTGCAGAGACATGTACACACGATCCGTTATTGATAGAAGAGACGTGGAGTTGTTTTAAGACAGACCCGTATTCTAACCACACTAATCTCTTTTCAAACTCATTACTAAGTAAAATGCAGCCTCGCTATTACTGTCCATACAGAGAGCACTGTGTACAGTAGGTGACAGCATACAGATACTCTGTTGATACAGTATACACAGACAGCAGACACAGGGGCCCTCATTTATGAAATAACCTAAAACAGGCATAGGACAGGCGTACGCCGATTCCTACGCAAACTCGGAATTTATCAATTTAAAAGTGAGCGTATTCCCTAAACGTTCTGTGTTAGTGGAGTTATCCAGATTCCATCTGGCCAACCGAGAATATATTGGGGCGTGATATTTAAATTACGATTGTTTCCAACCGCTGCATCTACGACCATTCTTACGCTCTGATTGGTGTGATACGAGCGTTTCATAAGATGTAAGAGGATTTCTGTGTTTGATTGCTGACAGGACTAGCAGAAATATGAAAGCGAAGAGCAATAGACTAAAGTAACAAGCAAAGGAATGAGAGTGTAGAGAAGTGAGGAAGAAAGAGAGGGGGGTGAGAGACCAAACAGAGGAGAAATGGGAGAGAAGGGCAACGTCTGAGTGTAGGAGACCCAGGAATGTTAATCCTCTTTGTATGTCTCCTAGCAATGATTAAACTTTTCTAATATCAGGCATGACAAGAAAAACAGGTCATAAATGGGTCAGCTGTGGGAGAAGAGAAAAGAAAAAGACCAAAGCCAGTGGTTATGCTCACAGCAGCACAGCTTTAAAATTACACAATGCAAAGCCACAAACAAGTCGGTGTTGTTGCCAGCAGGCATTCATGCACAGCAACAAAACCAAAGCCAGTTGTTAGTTAGCATGTCTCATGTCTACACTGGGCTGGGGTATACTTCAGAGTAAAAGTGGACATGCATAAGTTCACCCTAAATCAGTGGTTCTCAAACATTTTACACCGCATACAACTTAAGAAAATATTAGCCTCTCTTAGTAACATAACCATAGCCCACGTTAAAATAGCGTAGCATAGGCTTACCCTATTCTGCTACGGACAGTTCACGTAGGAGGTAGGTTAATTCTTGAAAACAATATATTAATAATACAATTTATTGTTGCCACAGTGCCGCTGTAATTCCTCTATCCTGCTCCAACTGAATCCAAATGTGAGGTAACTCAGGTTATAGCTCCTTACTGTTTTGCAAAATTTGCTGCTAGCAGGTGCTGTGGAGACTCACGACTCAGCACTTGTGCTCATCCACACTTTTCTTAGTTCCTGTTTGGATTGCAGTGTTTTTCAACTATATTGTACCTCTGCTTGCTATCTTGCCATCACAGCTTGTTACTAATCATGGATGTATACGCCCTCTGTTTGTGTGCGTAACTATGTAGCAAGCTGATATCTAAACAAAAAATATTAAACTTAAACAAATACTTATTTTTTATTACTTTTAACTGATTATAGTTTAAGTATTATTACTGGAAATTTAGTAGTATTTATATAGTATTATGTTTTCAAATGTATTTATTTTATATATATATATATATATATATATATATATATATATATATATATATATATATATATATATATATATATATATATATGCGTACCACTAGAGGGAGCTAGCTTGCGTACCACCAGTGGTACTTATACCACAGTTTGAGAACCACTGTGCTCCTAAATGAAACCAAGCTACATTGAACTGTAACACGCTTGCCTGGTTTTCCATTCACCACAATAACCGGGGGCTAGCAGCAGGTATGAAATACGTCATAGCTACTGTGTGAAAATGGCCCAAGAAGCTGGCGGGCTGAGTGGAGGAGTCGCAGAGAACCACTTAGCGGCTACGTTGGGCTAATCAGAGGTGAGGTCAGTGCCAAACTGTGTGTGCTTAACCCCTACGCATCCTGGAAACTGTGCTCTCTGGAGGATGAAAAGACAACAAGCGCACATTTTCCACAGCTCGGGAACACTAAGGCTCTGGGGACTGGATGTATCCCTCTTTTTATCTTCTTTCTTTTTCTCCCAGTCTCTCCTTCCCCTGCTCTCAACACTTTCAATGAGCTGCATCATTACCAGCAGATTTAAAGACAGGGTAGATGAAGAGCAACACAGGGAAAGTGAGGGGGCACGGGTGGGTTGGGGGCATGTTTGTGTCTGTTACGCACTGGTGTCCACAGGGAGACAGATTGGAGAAGTATTTCTTTGCCTGTCAGAGGGAAGGCCATCTCACAGGAGGGCTCAGACATCATAAATCCTCTGTGATTCTTTCCATGCCCCTCTCTCTCTATGTCTCTCTATGAGCCCAAATTCTAGTTGTAGTGTCAAAAAGAATCTGATTCATAATTTCCCTTGAGTGGCTCTTTGAATTAGCCCCACACACAGCTTTGCCGGCCTCACTTTCACACGGCCTCTATTCATCAGCGTCTGCAGTCACACGCTCTAAACCACCAAGCCTGTCCGGCATTCAGAGCAGACACTCTGGACTGTCCCCACTGATACTGTATTAACCTCTAAAAGTGCTATTTATCTCTGTGATTCTGTCAGGTATTACTATGTTAAGTATTATGTTCAAGTACTGTTTTATGTGTCCTTTATTGTGAAATACCACCCACTTAAGCTCTTTCACACGCTCTCACTTGGCTATATATAAAGTATATATTCTTTTGTCAAAAGCAGCACCGTCCTGATCATTAACATTCTTACATTGAAGGGAAGTTTTATCACTCCAACCACACAAAGCAGCTGCTTCCTTTGAAGTCAAGTTATAGTCACCGGCTCCCATGCTAAATGTGAGACTATCACACGATGTCCAACTACTAATCTAATAAAAACTCCTAAGTAGCCACACATGTGTCTCATACTAAGTACTGCAATGGACTCTATCCAACAAGGATGAGCAAAAATAGTCGAGAGCAAGCGAGCCACTGTGTATCTGCTAAGTATCTGACAGAAGGATTTACACCATCATCTCTGGACCAGTTCACTCATCGGGCCAAAGACCTTCTTCAGATTCTTTGCTCGACGGGGAAACCCCACTGCATGAACTTCTCCCACAACAGACATAATCCATAATAAAGTATTGGTCACACATAAGACACACTAAATATTAAAACTGTATCTGAAGAGATAGAAGGGTCATGAATAATGCTACTAGTAGATAGAAGGGTGTCAGCCAATATTTATTTATCCAGCACATGACTGCCCTCTTCTGGTTTTAGTCTTTTTAAGTGAATTCTGAAGTTTATGGTTTAATGTGTTTTCATCTCTAAGCAGAAAATTTAATATTTTGCATTTTTAATACTATTTTTTTATTGTAATGAATGACTCTTTCTCTAATTTTTATATTAGAATTTATTTACAGTGATAGGTAGTTGCAAATGTTTTTGGGCCAATCTTGATCTAGCTTTTTCTTAGTTTGTTGTGATGAAATGTCATGATGTTTTGAGTTTTATGGTTAGGCCTAAAACTGCAGAAAGGCTCGCAGCTCTTTAAACTCAAACAGAGAACATCAGCCACTCTTCTGGATGCAGGAAGCAGCCATTAACTGACACACCAGTTCATACTGTACAGATACCTACATTTCACTGTAGCCATTGCATTCAACAGTGCACTGGCAGATCTGTGTTGTTGCTCAACTCCCATCAGGGATTTAGAATTTTAAAATGTTTTTTCTCCTCACAGAGCTTATTTAATGATTATTATTAGAACAACACAAGAATGTTATTACAATACCACAACTTAGCTGTAGGCTATAGTGCTTTGGAATACTTAAGTAAGATTAATGCATTACACAGTGCACAGATTCAGTTGGGGATGATGTAGGGCTAAACAGGCTGGTAACCAGAACGAATGACCTGCACCACCAACATTTCAAGTGTACATAAAAGGTCAGGTGCTATGAAAAGTGGTATTCTGCCCTTGTCCTTTGGTTTTCCCCTCCACCTTCTTTGTTTGACTTCCTACCCTCTCAGGTGCCTGCAGAAGCAGAGAGAGTCTCATGTGCTCACTCATCTGTCCCCTGACACACATTCCCTGAAAAAGCACTCTCCAAAACACTGCTGGTTGCCATGGCAGTGCTAGTGGCCCGAGTAAATAAGGGGGAATAATATCCTTAGATTGGGGACAGTAGTGTGTGTGTGTGTGTGTGTGTGTGTGTGTGTGTGTGTGTCTTTGCCATTGAATTGCCCCCATGGGAGAGCTGCCTGGCAGAATCATTAGTCTGTGAAAACACATACTGACGTCTTGACTTAAGTTAGCCCTGCCACACACGAACATGCACGCACACACTAACAGATATAAACACATGCATATAAACATATAAACATACACATTTTTTCATCAAAGCTAATTGGTGTCAGTGTTATGCAGATGCTCACTACTGGCCACTGAAGCTGAGCCACATGTGCTCTTTATTCTAATTGCGTATTTCCTCATGTTTGTTTACAGAATGGCTACTTGTAAATCTTAAATAGACCACATCTACTGTCTTACTCTTTATCTTGTTTAGTCTGACACACATACAAACACACAGGTAATGCATGTTTAGTCTGGTTTCATTATTTTCCCTTTAATTTCCTTCTTAAATGCTAAATCGCTCAAAACAAAGGGAGCTTGGAGCGTCCACTTGCCCAAAAACAGGTTATGAGTCAGTGTTTGGTAATGACTTATGACAATGCATCTAAACCAAGACACACACACAGGCACACATACCCATGGTACACAGTGCTGGTCAGAGGCACTGAGGTCAGCACATTTGTTGTAAAATTATCCTGAGGGGGAAGGAGCACAGCAGTGTGCACATAGAGGCACATGTTTACCCAAGCACACATTTGTACTTCTATATTTGGGAGGTTCCTATGTAAGAAAACCCAATTATACAACAATACAATTTTAATCAGGCTTCTTCAGGTAGGGAATGAGTCCTTACCCCAAGTGAAGGAGTTTAAATACCTTGGGGTCTTGTTCATGAGTGAAGGGACAATGGAGCGGGAGATTGGTTGGAGAACTGGCACAGACAAAGACGCTGATGAAAAGAGAGCTCTCGATCTACCGGTCAGTTTTTGTTCCTACCCTCACCTATCGTCATGAAGGCTGGGTCATGACCAAAAGAACGAGATCCAGGGTACAAGCGGCCCTTAGAGATAGGGTGAGAAGCATCAGTGTTGAGTCATTCGTGGGGAGCTTGGAGTAGAGCCGCTGCTCCTTTGCATTGAAAGGAGCCAGTTGAGGTGGTTTGGGAATCTGGTAAGGATGCCTCCTGGGCGCCTCCCTAGGGAGGTGTTCCAGGCACGTCCAGCTGGGAGGAGGCCTCGGGGAAGAACTAGGTGGAGAGATTATATCTCCAACCTGGCCTGGGAACACCTCGGGATCCCCCAGTCGGAACTGGTTAATGTGGTTTGAGAAAGGGAAGTTTGGCATCCCTTGCAGGAGCTGCTGCCCCCGCGACCCGATATTGGATAAGCGGACGAAGATGGATGGATGGATGGATGGATGGATGGATGGATGGATGGATGGATAATGGATAATGGATAATGGATGGATGGATGGATGGATGGATGGATGGATGGATGGATGGATGGATGGATGGATGGATGGATGGATGGATGGATAGATGGATGGATGGATGGACAATTTTAATTAGGACTGGCCAGGTCTAAATTAAGACTGGTCTAAAACTCAAATTGGTCCTCACATACACAAAAAATCACAAACACAGATCACAACGGAACCAGTTTAATGCCAATTAGACACCTACAGTATGATTGACATGCACTGAGGAATGTAAGACTAAGTGAAAGCTTACCTGTCCAAAGTCCATGGTGGGTTCCATTTTCCAATCTCAGACTTGGAGAATATAGTGTAACCTGTAGACCCTCCTGCTACCCTTAATCCCCACTGGTTGCATACCACCTAGTCCAGCAGTAAATCTAACTGGGGTTTCTATATATATATATATATATATATATATATATATATATATATATATACACACACACACACACACACACACACACACACACACATCTATACACACACACACACAATCATACTTGTATGTGTACTCATGGCTTTGTTGTAGCATACTGTATATAAACCAGTGATTAATGGAACTCAGCACTACAGTTGAAAACAAAAAAACTCTGGTCTTTTAGGGATTTAGTTAATTTGGGATGTTGCAGTAGAAAAGCATTCTGCTAAATACTAAAGTTTCAGCTGAAATAGTCTTTGATTCAGTTTGGTCTACTTTTCAAACTCTTTATTTTAGGTCTCTAAACATTTTAATCCCAATCAATTTTCTAAAGTCCCAGTTCTAATGCCAGCTGTCTTTAAACTTACATGAATGTCATATAATTTTAACAATCAATATCACGTATCTATATAACACCCCAGATCGTGATTACTACTCGCCCCCAGACCATATGTACCTATTTTTGGCCCCCCTATGGGATAAACTCATTATCCTTGAGTCAGCCTATTCCTCATGACATATGAAGATATATAAAAATTGTATGATGATTGGTCAAACCATTAGTGAGTTATGGCCAATTTACTGCTAAGGCCAACCCATGGCGTAATTCTTACGACGGCATCTTCTAATTGATGGTGTCCAAGCTTGCTCCCTTATTTTATTTATAGTAGAAATATGTATCTCAGTCAAGCAAGGTTCAATACCAATTTTGGTGTTTATAGAATAACAATTGACAAAGTTCTATTCATTTTACTGTTTTTCACATTATGCAAATTATCCAAAAAATTCCATCACTATGCACCTCTATGGTCCAAGAGGTTTTTTAGAAGAACACATTGAGCTGCACTTGTGTAAGAAATTTGAAGTCAGTCGGACTTACTGCCTGAGAGGCGTTTTCTCTCCAAAATCGCTTTTTTGATCAATAATTGTAGCGTTACCATGTGGCAGATTGGGCACATATACCTTAGGAACTGAATGCACATCATTTGCAGTCGTTGGGCCAAGTTTTGTGTTTCTAGCTCAATCCACCTCACGGAAATTTGAGCCACAGTGGAAGACGGTAAATAAAACTAAACTGGGAGAAAAACAATAGGCTAAAAAGACTATCTTAATCAAGTTAACTAGTTCCTTGGTTACCACTAGGTAGCTTAAAAACAATCCATAAAACACACCTCAGTGCATGTAATGGACACATAAAGCATGGCTGGAACATGCATTGAATAAATTCACTTGCATGGCAGAACTACCCATTGCATCATCAAAAAGCAAAGACACTCTGGTCTATCTAAATTCTATGACCCTGCCCTCACTTTTGGCCCAGTGGGGGCCTGGACAGGCACTAGCCAAGTCCAGTTGGCCCTCCATTACGTACTTAATCATCCAGGGTCCAAAGATCACATCTGGAGCCAACCAAGAACTCCAGGCCTGAGGCGAGCCAGAGTGCAGCCCGTCATGGTCAACACATGCTGTGGCAGAACAGCTAAAGCACCTGGGCTCAAAGTTTAATGCCTGCAGGCGCAAGACACAGTACAGAGTGATGTTTCAATCTGCATCCCCACTGTTCTGGTCAGATTGGTAACAATTGGATTGTCCATTTTTTTAAATTTAATATAAAATATATTTTACCCCTTCCTGTCTGTTCATTTAGAATGTGTTAGGCAAGGCTGTCTAAGCATTTGGGAAAAACATGTTTCTGTGTGTGTGGCTGTATTTGAAAGCTGTATTTGTATCTGAAAGTATGTATGTATTGGCCTGTGTATTGTGTGTGTGTGTGTGTGTGTGTGTGTGTGTGTGTGTGTATTTTGGGAGGCTCTTGGCTTAAGTGTTTATGATTATTCTTTATCTCCAAGCCTACATGAGCATTAGTAGCATGAGTAAGATATGTCAGTCTCAACAGCCCATAAATCTCCGTCCCACCCTGTCCCTAGATGATGACACAAGTCTCTGTCTTGCTAAACATCTTGTTCCAAAGTGTTACTTGTTCCAAATGCCACGTCAGTAAGGAACACATTTTCATTAGCAGACCAGAACACACACATAGCACTGCTTATATACACACAGTGTACCCACACACAGAACAGGGCCAAGTGCTGAGAACACACACACACACACACACACACACACACACTAAAGTACAAGGAAACATACTAGCATACTAGGCACAATCCGAAAATCCCTTCTTTATGCAATACATTTTTTTTACAGAAGTTGCTACACAGTAGTCCCACAGTCAGAGGAAACTTCAGAGTCAACAGACAAATGAGGGTTTCTGCGACTTTATATAAAACATATTGAGAACACCCTCAGAGGGGCGCATGTGAAGTAACAGGATGCGTGGCAACAACCAAACAGAGAGAGCTCATGAGATAATGTGGTCAGCACTCTGCTGCATGATGGCTCTCCAGATGCAATAAAGCAAACAGCTTGTTATCATCAGCTACAATGAATGTACAGCACAGTCGCAGGAAAGCAGGCCCTTCCCCTGGACACCTTTACAGTTTTTTTCGATTGCTAAACAGTGGGCACAACTGAAGCCCCATGGGCAAAACTCAAACTACAGTCTGCACTCCCAACAGTCACCTGAGCTAAACAGTTCACATCACCTGCAAAACTCATTCCAAGGAACCAAAGTGCACCAAATACTATGAACAGTCCTCACTAAGGTAACACACACTGTCACTCAGAACCCACTGACAGTAAAAACACTAGCATCATACCCCAATACAGAAATTACAAATTTTTCATCTCTACAGTTGTAGAGATGAAAAACATTGTACCAATTTTAAGTAAGGTTAACAAGAAGGAATGGAAATCAGCAGCTTGCCTCTATTATGTATTTTATTTCTAGTAATTTATGGAATTACTAGAAAAACAGTACATTCCAGTAACAAAGAGTACTGTGATTAAACCTGCCTCTCTCCTGCATCATGAGGCAAGTTTTCCTCATCACATTGGATGTCTGCATCATCTCTCAATACATATGAATGTGGTGTTTCCATTGCTTTCACCTCCATTACTTTCTGAAAAACAGTAAGAACGCAGTTTTACTATAGTAAAGGTAGTGTTTTTCACATTTTTTTATAGCTGTATATGTAACCTCAGACATCTGACCTGGACATATTGGTATCTTTGCTCTTTTACTTGTTTCTCTCAAATGGTACAGTGTATAATGGTTTGTAATTCGTATTTGGTGTTTGTATACAAAAAAGGCTTTCTGAGCGTTCTCTATATAAAACTGTGTATGTTCACTAACTAAAACAAGACAACTGCTTATTCTTTCAGCTAAAGTTTCAATGAGCAGTTTGATAGGCACCAGACTGAAATCTATTCTGTTTTGAATGTGTGGTTAACAGTTTTGACAGCAGTGTGTTAGCATTTTAACAAAGTCCACAGTGTTAAATCCACAGTGTTGTGCAGGTTGTGGTTACGCCATGGGATAAGCTAGAGTTTGGTTCATATGAACTGCTGCAGTGCAGACTATAGTTAGAGTTTTGGACATGTGACTCCAGTTGTGCCCACTGTTGTCTAGCAATTGAAAAAAACTGTTATCCAAACTCACCTGAGAGACAACATTGAAGCATACAATGCACACAGAAATTACATTATTGATCTCTGTATCATCTGACATTTTTCCCAGGATGCTTAAGTGTGTGTCCACCTGATACCTATTGAGTGATGGCCAAACACAAAACATACATCAGAGGATCGCCTTGGCAGAGCTGTCCATCATGTCTTGGCAAAACACACTAGAACTGGAGGAGAAAAGTGTAGGAAATTATGGATATTGAATTACCGGAGTAAGACACACAGACATAGACATACAGTGCATCACACAAAGTACACATACAGTGAGGTTACCTTAAACCTCACAAGTAATTCTGTTTGATAGCTTTAACAAGCCACCACTTCCATTTCTCCTAGACTGTCTGTTGAAACACTTTCAGTGTAGTATTTAATGTTCTGTTAGAACAGGCCAAATTGGCCAACTGGCTAACATATTGGAACAACGTAAGAAGTATGCACCGCAGATTCCAATGTGCACAGCAGGGTGGAGTTTTCCCGAAAGATGATATTGTCACATTGACAATATGAAATTTTGAGGAGTGATGGAAGAAGAAAGATTGAGTGTTTGTATATAGCAAACGTCTCTGCATGGAACTAATTTTAGTGTTGACACAGCAGTTTCTTTAGCACCTCCAAAAGCGAATTCACTTCAGTTGGCCCACACATTTCTACATATTAAATTCCTTTAATTTTTCCTGAGTTGATCCGTCATCAATATGGGAAAATAAACATATTGAATGCTTTGAGTTGGCCTATCTGCAGATTGTCCAACATATATTCAGGTGTGCAGCTAAATAATTTATCTGTGACATGCAGAAGCAAAGGGATTGGCAGAAAATTTGCAAAAACAGAACAATTAGCTATTTCATTGTGCTGCTTTGCCTGGTAATGAAAATGAGAATCAGTATTGGAGCATAGATTGATTTGCAGCCAATAGCACAACCAGACTATTTTGACACTACTGTGTCTTCATCAAAGTCAAAATGGACAAAGACATGAGGCAGATAAATACATATAAAGTCAACCCAAACAGTTTACAGAGTTTACTATAACTGATCTGAAGCACCTGATTTAGCTGAGCATTGCTGGAAGATGCACAAAAGATTTCCCCAAAATAAATATATTGTCCACAATCCTACAAACACAAACTCAAGTGCACATTTAAATGCTATCATTTTAAAGTTCAACTCAGTTTTGACTGTTACTCTTGAACCTTTTCACAAAACAATGTTGTTTTCCTTCAGTTTCTTGGGTCAAAATGTGTCCAACATTTTGAGTTCATTAAAGAACACATTTCTTTTATTTGTGTCCTAAACAATTAATTTAACCTACAACAGATGTGGAAAGAAGCATGGATGCAGCTCATCAACACAATTTTGATACTTTAAACTGACTGTGACGTCCTCATGAAGTTAGCAGCAAAGACAGATACAGAATGAGGGCCATTATTGCAAATGTGTAGAAAAGTGATTTATTATCCTTGATGCACTTTGCCTAATTCATGCAAGCTTTTAGTTGTCAGCATGCTATTGTTGTTGGTTGTGTGTGGTTAGTAAGTAAGTGGGTGGGTGGCTTTGTAACATGAGTTTATTGACTTTTTCCACTGTCTTGCACTTGCCCCCCTAACAAACAAACACAGACACACACACGCTAGAGTGCGGAACAAACACTACTTACACTATCTAACACACAGACGGTCACCAGTTGTGACAGTGATGAGAGCATACGGCCCATGTAAATGTTTTTGTCCAGTTTCAACCGAAAGGAAAGCTGGAAAGCTGAGTCCCGTTTGTTTAGAAGAAAGAGAATTTAAAAAAAAAGAAGAAAAAAAGATAATAATGGCTTGTTGGAAAGGGTTACCCTGCTTTACTTTCATGCCGGTGGTTGTTAAAGATTTCTTGGGAATTAGAATAAAGCCATTTGAGGATCATGTCATTGTTCTGAGCCGCATGGATACACAGGGAATGGAAAGTCACAGAACTTAGGTAGAGCTCGCAGTTCAAAATGTTTGGAACTGATGATGAAGAGATTAATATGTAAAGTCAAAGTCAACTGTAGGCATGCCTATGTATACTGTACCATGCAAAGACATCAATGTCAAAGAGTGTGCATGCATATTTGCATATTCATAAACTGATGCTTGTGGGAAATGTATAGCATCAACACAGTACTCCTGCCTAAATATGCAAAAGATATTGAGTTAACATCCTCAGGAGCAAAGGGAAAATTTGGTAGTGATTCAGAGGTGCGGAGGAGTGGATGGCTGGGAGGTCAGGAGGTAAAAAGCGGGGATTAAGAAATTAGGATGACCCTCACCTCCCAGTAAGAGCCTGAGAAGAGCTCATTCATACATATTGTTGGCCAGGGAGCAAAGTACTATACATGGCTGATTGCATCAGTGACATATTGCAAAAGCATGCTCAGCACAGCACAGAGAAAAAGACAAACAACACACAGAATGTAAACGCATGTATGTACTGTAACATAATTAAATTCCTTCAAGCGCACACATGAGTACAGGCAGATGCACAGCAAGTCGACACAAGCTTTTAAATTCCAGGGAGACGTCTGTAATGAGGACTGAGTCATTTGAATCTAATTATGGGCAACCAAGTGGAAAAGATGGAGTAAATCAACTCAAAGTGATTCCATTAAAGACAACTCAATTCCAGAGTGTAAACTCAATTCGCCATAAATGTAATTAATGTTGGTTTAAATGGAGGCCCTCAGCTGATAATGCATCATAAAACATTGCTGAGGTTTCGGCTTCACTCTCTCCATCTCTCTATGTCTTGCTCTCTCATTCGACTTTCCTCTTCGCTCAACCCACCTAGGAATGTAGTGAAAGAGCAATGCTCTAGTGCCATCTTGTGTCTTCTTATGCATCCTACAACAGTTAAGACTACTGTTTGTGTTGAACAGAAAATTAAGATGCAGAGAAAAAGTTTAAAATGTATTTTAAGTATATATATTCTGTCCATCTCTATATTTAACCATGCTGAATAACGTAGGGAAAGGTGTGCAGTACTTTTCAATCATCCTGATGATTATATTAATTAAATCATATTAATATGCTGTAAGACCTCCATCTATGCAATATATACTTGTCGGTCAAAGTTCACCAAAGAACTGATGCAAATGTTCTATCCGCCCTTTCGCTCGCATAGAATGGAAGTTAATGTAAGGAAAATATTCGCCAATGTTAATTTCACGCGTGTGACAGTGGCCGTGTGACTCTTCCAACGGGTTGTCATGAGATTAATTTAAGGGCTTGTGAGATAATTAACAACATTGCACTTTCGGCTACACAGAAATGTGTTTCTTATTTCTTTTAAACTTTGTTTGTTTCTAGTAAATTACTGGATAATTTCACCTCTTCGGGTAAAAAGTATTTAATTAAAGCCACCTGAAAGGGAAGTGTCACATATATATCACAAGAATTATGTAGCCTGTAACAAGGGATTGCCAGTAGACATGGATGCCTTTAAGGGGATCACAAGCTAATAACGTTTGGGAACCACTGGTATAAGGCCCACTAAAGGAAATTGCACTGTGCTATTTTTTCCTCTAGATGGCCATAGTTACCAGCTGCAAACCAAAGGGTCAGAAAAGGGATGACAGTATTTGCAGCGCAGCAAGATACATTAAATGTGCATGGAGGTCAACAAAAGTCATTGCTTTCCAAAAGCATTATCCTATTGATTATACCTTAATGAGGAAAGTACAGCAATGCAATAGTTGTAATTAAGATGTGTGGATGCTATTGTGTGAAAGAAAAAAAACTAAACACTCATGTTGCAAATGTTACTATGGCATGCAATTTAAATTATAATCATAATAAGTTTTAATATAAAATAAACAAATCTCAAAATGTGTTCTTCAAACATGAACCACATGAACAACTCGCTTGCATATTCCAATTCTGCAGGTGTTGTTAGAGTAAAATTACTGCTCCAGAGATCTGATGACAAATATGTTTGTACAGTGGGGCTGCCATATATCTGTCTGCCACCTCACTATGAATCACAGTAAAGCAGTTTGAGTTGTGATAAAATGGAAAGGTTAAAAGCTAAAAAGAAATATATGTATATAAATAAATAATAATAATAAAACTTAATACTGGCGGGGTTTGCATAAGTGATGTGACATTTTTTGTGAAATGAAATTTAGTTTAAGGAGAGCTGTATCATGAATAAAAATGTTGAAATAATTTTGCTTATTTAAGGCATTAGCCACATACATGTATTGCAATAAAAGATAAGAGGAGGGCTTTCGATATCAGTTGCTATAATAGGTTGTGGATAATAAAAGGAAGAAAACATTAAATCAAAGGGTAGATTTGCATTGGAGTTGACACTGTAGGTATCAATTACTCTTCTGTCCTCGCTATTTCTTCCTCATCTGGTGTTCAGGGTGGTGACAAGATCACATTAAGTTTGATTTAGCTCTTTCTGTACCCTCTCAGTGTCAGCTGTACTCTATATACGGCTGTTGTAAGTGATCTGAGCTGTGAGTAGTTGCTGATGCTCCTGAAATCCAATCTCTATCTCTGGATTACTCCTCACCTGTTACCAATAAACACTTTATTGGAGAGAACATGGGCCCATATTTGTCCGTATCCTCCTGGTTTATGTTCTCATTACAGACACATGCAGTCCACACATTTAGGCTTGGTCTGTGTCTCAGTAATCAATGTCTATTTCTGTGTCTCTGACCTGTGTTGAACAAACAAAGGCATATCAGTTTTGTAAATACTTTTGGGACCATGATTCTTGGAGCTGGCTTGCCATCAACTGGCAGTGCCAGCAGGCTGCCCCCGGACCTTGGAGCCCTATCAAACAGACCGGGCCCGTATCCCAGCAGCCCAAACCTAACTGATGCACCGCATTGAAGCTGACATCACAAACTCAGGGGACTAACATTTGAAATGTTCTTGCACACACATGAACACACACTTATTCACAGCTAAAAATACACACTACCTCAGCTAGGGAGTTGGTGGATGAGTAGATATAAAACCTGGTTTATCAATTTAACCTCCACTAATTTCTTTTTGGCTTTGTTTCTGTTTCTTTACGGCTTAACTTTTCTACCAAAGGTTTCATGTGTAGTGGAGCAGATGAGGGTCCTGCCATTACAGTACAAGTTCTGGAATTTCAATGGTAATAGTAATATTATCATTAACTTTACTAATATTAGTAGTCAAACTTTAAGGCTGCATTTGCAAAAAGCCTGTATTTTATAATAGTATGAGAGGCGTTACAGTATTCTTGTCCTAATGTGTACGTCAAGATAAGTAGTCCCTCAAGTCATTATGATCCACATCCACCAAACAAATTTTGCAGCACATGGAAATCAATTATAAAAATCAATTATTAATTTACAAGAAAAATTAAATGAAATGTCAAAAGAGAATAAAATGTCATTGTGCACAGTTTTGCCGTAGCCATCATCCAGGAACAGCCTGCATCATGTCACTATCCAATATTGGCTAATGTCAACTAATGGAGCACATCTGTCACGGTCTAATATCGAGCTTTAAATCAAATTCTATTTTTTTCTCCCTTTGTGTCCGTCTCTATATCTCCCTGACAGTTTCAAGATATGAGTCCCACAACTGATCAATGCCATGGCATGCAGTATGTCCTGTTCAGAGAGAATTTATACAGACGTGAGACACTGTTTTTGGTTCTGTTCTTTTATTCATTTAAACACAACCTCTTTCCAAGCACTGTTCTGTGCCTTCTCTGCAGCTCTGTCATGCAGCTCTCTAATAGTGGATTAGTTTGGGCTTGTAAATGCTGTAAAGCTCTGAGAATGAACATTGATCCTGTAGTTTAATGAGAAATAACATGGGCCAATAGCACCATCTCTCCCACCCTCTCTTTTGCTCACCGTCTCTTTTTAACACACACACACACACACACACACACACCAACACATTTACTCCAAAGCACCTGACAATCACAAGAACTATAAATACACTTGCCATGCAGCCATGTCAGCCAACATCAGTATTAAAGGTAATGCATTTTACTTGGGAAAACTACCCAAAGGCAAAAGTGAATGTTATGTTGGGTAGAACGACTTTACTGTCAAGCAAAGGAAAAAAGAAAAGTTAAACACACAATCACACAGGCACATCCTGCCCTCTTTCTCCAGACCAATGCTGGCACTATATGTCCTCAGGCCTGCCTTGGCTGGTGGTTTGATAAATTGGCCCTTTCATCTCGTCGATGTGCATTGTGTCAGTGGGTTTGTGTGTATTTGGATCTGTGAGTGCATGCTTGTGTGTGTATGTGCGTGTGCGTCTGCCTGGGTATATTGTCTGAGCTGTGAAGTGTTTGGCTTTTTCATTGAGGGCTGCTGTCACAGCCTCTGAAAGCGTGTAATAGGCGCCCATTCTCCCAGAATGAATGCACATTCATACACTAGTGAGAAAATGTGACATTTCCAAAAGACTCTGGATAATTGAACAGATTTTTTTTTTTTTCTTTTTTTCTAAAAAGGGGCATAGCAATGTCATTCTTTTCAGCTAAGCTCTAAATTTGGTGCATATGATTTGGGAAATGTTTGCAGTCTACAGTAACTTAATGCCATTTTTGATAATGGGTGGGCATTGTTAGCTGTGCAAATCATTCTGGCACCAAACATGGGGTTTCTGTGGGTTGGACGGTGAATCATGGCTTTGTAATGTCTTGATTTGATTGGGATTCAAATGCAACTGTTTGTTATTTAAATTCCTGAGAAATACTTTCTCCTAGAATATGGGTTTATTTATAGCAATTTGGTTTTGCTGAAGTAATGATTTGTAGAATCTGCCAGTTTTAACCCAAGTGTGTTCTATTTCAGTGGGTCTGCAGAATCAGCCCTATACAGCAAGAAACCATTTTCATTCCTCATATTGTAGCTTATATGTTGACCACTAAGTTCTTGCTTTCGGGTCGTCAGCATAACTTTATTTCTACAGAATAATGCTGTATGACGAAGCAAAATGGAAGTCATTAGAAAAGGGGGCAGAGAAAAATATTCATATAGCTTTGGTAGCATTTTGGTATTTGGCATTTGGCACAATACAGTAGGGCAGCAACTAATGGTTATTTTTACTATCCATTATTTTCCATTTTCTTCCAACTTTGATTAACTAATTGTTGGTCTAAAAAAAAGGTGGGTAAATAGAAACAAATGGCCATCACAAGTTCCCTGAGTGTTTTAGCACATTAATAAAGTCCTAATGACTAATTATTGAACTGTTGAATAAAATGTGAAAAGAAAATACCACAGGGTATTTATTCATCTCAATCATTGTAGGAATATCATAGGAATCACTGACAACCTGTCCAGGAGGCGTAAATATCTTCAGTCAAACATTTTCAGTGTATCACAAGAAAACTAAGATTAGAAAATGGTAGCTGAAAATATCTAGTTTTGTGTAGCAGAAGTAGTTTGTTATTATTTACTCTTAGCTTATTAAACTTCATGCCACCCCTCAGATGCGCGCTCCCGACCTCATTTGAAACTATAAAAACATATTGGTCAATAATATGTGAGAAGGTGAATGCCACACACCTGAGCAGCATAACACTAAAATTGGGAATGTTGCCGCTCTTTCTGTCTCACTGTTCTTTTTTATGTAAGATGATATTCATGTGGGTGCGCTGTGTGGAAACCTACTCACTCAACCAGTGCTACAACTCACTCACTCTGCAAAGCCAGCATTCAGTATTATACACTGTCACATAGACTGTGAGCCGAGCGCGCTCTCCGTCTTTCATTCATCCCGGTAAACGCTACTCACACTTTCTTCTTTTCCTCCCTCCTCAGCCCTCCCTCCCCTCGCCCCCTTCTCTCCCCACTCTTCACTCCCTCACACTCGGATGGCTTACTTTGTTTTTGTTTTCCCTCCGCGGTGCCTTTCGGTCGGAGTAGTAGGCTAGTGGAAGATATCAACAGTGCTACGTTTCTTCTTACCTCGGCCATACTACGGAATACAGAGGAGTCGTTGGAGGGCACGCGCATCACGACAGCGAGCAGCGCGAGAAGCTTTTTTTTCTAGAGGGTAGGCTACGGAATGATTTGAAACAAGAAATAAAGAAAATATGTGTATTGAATACCAGCGTTAGGTGACGCTCCACCTGAAAGACTGACTTTAAGTTTTGACGGATTTTACTGCACAGGTGCGTTAACGGATTACATACAGGCATTTGGCGGATGGTTGTCGGTTCCGTGGAGAGGAGTCAGCGCCTCTGCGCAAGGTGAGTGATGGTCTCCGAACTGAATGGAGAATACTGACAGTAGAGTTTGTTCAACAGATGAATTATTAAGCTGTATTGACCTCCTTATTTGACGTCTGGATCATTCATCTGTCTGTTTCAAGCAGAATACTTTTAAGGCTTTGGAATCACTACATATCGCTATGGAACTCCTGCTGGTAGCGAGTGTCAGAGTTTGTAGCAACCTCTGCAAACTTTGTGGTATTTAAAAAATATCTGAAGCATGGTTTTGATCTAAGTTTCCAAATGCCTATTGCTGCATTATATTATAGTTTTTCTATCGTGCTTAGAAATCCTTCTTGGGGGTTTCATAGAACAATGTATCTAAAAGCAGCACTTTGAATTATCTAGGTCGATGCATGTGTTTCTGGCTTGTTCACCATGAGGCGCTGGACCAATGTAGTTTAGGGCTGTACCTAATGATTATATCAGTTCTGGATCTGGGGATCGATTGTTTGTACAATAAAATGTGAGAAAATTGTGATAGATGTCTATTACAGTATGCCAGAATCCCAGGTGAGGTCTCCAAATGTGTTGTTGTGTTTGACCAACAGTGAAAAACCCAAAAATATTCAGTAAAAAAAAAAAAGGCAGCTCATCCTTACATTGGAAAAGATGAAACCAGAGAATGGGTGGTGTTTCTGCTTGGGACAGTAAAGTACTTAAATGATTAATCAATTATCAATATAGAAGATTCATCTTCAGTCAACTATTAAAGAAAGCTCATTTTATTTCAGCTCTTGTGTAGTTTGAATTAATTTAGAGACAGTTGGTAGGCCACTATAGTTTGAATTAGATGCAGGGATTGTCCTCCTGATTCTGAAACTTTTCACGACAGTGCAAATCCAAGCTCTGGCACACCTTCAATAATGACTTTATGTGAAATATGAATATGAGACACATGTCAGGCATATTATGGATTATGTTGGATACTTGCTGCATCTAGTTTCACTGGCTCCTATTAATCTCATTGAGAGCCTGCTCACTGCAAATATTTGTCACTTTGGGAAGAATGCACAGTCTCATACTTGGCATCTGTGGAAGGATGATACGAGCTTATGGCCTTTACACAGCACTCACCTGCCTGTCGCCAGGACTCACACAAACACACACAAACATGTACATTAAAAGCTATCCCCAAATATCACTCATTCAGAAACATTGTAATGAGGTGTCATGAAGTAAAATAATTCAATTTATTTCTGTCATTGCACATGCAGCCATCATTTCAGAACAGGCCATTTTATTTACCCCAAACTCCCATCACTGCAGTCCATACTCTGCCTTTTTTATTTACATTGACTTGCACTGGGTCTATTTTTCCACATGTAGCCCAACCAACTAATCTGAGCTGAGGCTCCATGCTCTGTTTACATACAGTTATTGATCAGGATGGACTGACTTCTGCTGTACTTCAGGTCACTGCAGCAGACAGGGCAACAGAGTCTCTAGAACAGGAGAGAAACGCACCTTATACACCATATCAGAGCTGCAAAATGATTATTTTCACTATTGTGAAACTGCTACATAACAGATTAAAAACAGAAATTTGTGAAAAATGCCCATCAGAGGTTCCCAGAGTCCAAGACGACTTCTTCTTAATGTTTGCTTTCTCCAAACAACAGTTCTAAACTAGATCTTGAACAATTAGCTGATCAAGCAACAGGACAGAAAATGTATCAGCAACTATTTTGATAAACTGTTAATTAAAATTACTTTCGAGAAAAATGCCACAGTCGCACCTCTTTTCGGCCGGATGTCCGTTTCTTTCAGCTTTCTTTGTGTTGCCATTTTAAACTCTGGTGGGTTTATGAGGACTATGGTTAACTTCTCCTCAGATCTCTGCAGGGGAAATCCAGACATCTAGCTAGACTACCTGTCCAATCAGAGTTTTCTGTTGGACGACTAAAACTACTTCTGAACGTACACACATTCCACCAAAACAAGTACCTTTGAGGCTACTTTGCAGAGGCACCGCCCATTTGGTTTACAGGATATGCCAATAAACCAGAGCAAGTCTTTCTCCCATCCTGGAATGCTGTGTGGACTAGCCAGACCCTCCTCCGCAGCGCTATGGAGAAAGGTTTGGCAGAGTATTTTAAAGCTAATACCCTAGGGGAGGATTTTAAGGAGGAGCAAAAGAAAATGTAGTTCATTTGCTTGTTCATTATAAGGAACATGTGCAGTGTAGCTGTTGTCAGCTCTGAGTGATCTAGAAGTATAGATGCCTATTTTATTCTCCCTCTTTCTGTCTCTCATGAGGTGCTGAACTGCATCAAGGGAAGAATATGATTAACCGAGTGGCATAATTTACCCGGTCCTGAAGGAATGAACAGAAAAGCGATGTTGTTCTTGCAAAGTGCCCACTTTTCTTCTATACACACACACACACACACACACACACACACACACACAATAAAGTACAAGGAAACATACTAGCATACTATCTAATCTGTGTGCAATAATTAAGGCAGTGTGCTCTTGAAAAGTGGCCGCTGCTTCTTCGCCTTTGTGATAGGACATAGATTGATTAAACAAGTGTGTGTGTGTGTGTGTGTGTGTGTGTGTGTGTTCATAGGCGTGCAATTCCTCTGGTTTCCTTAAGATTGATAGCACATCCAACATGTGTTGGTGTCTGTCTAGTGCGTGCGCTTGTGTGTGTGCGTGCATGCGTGCGTCTGCGTGCGTGTGTGTGTGTGTGTGTGTGTGTGTGTGTGTTTCCACCAGGAGTGCTCCATAGCAACAGGCAGCATATCTTCTTCAAAAATCTGTTTCTTACACACCGTATGCTATGACCTTTCTGCTGACTTTGTGCATGTGAGTCTATGCATGGGTGCATCTGTGTTAATGTGTGTGTCCATGCACATCAGTGTGTGGGCTGTTTGACCTTTCCTAGTGTACATTCATTAATAGCTGCATAATAGCTAATATGGAACAGCCCGCTGTGCCTGTCTACACGATCAAGATATTGAATCTGTCTGTCTCATTGCAGCATCACTGCAGTGCCAACCTTTTCAAAGCGCCTTTTGTGCCTCTTTTCCTCTCAAACAAAGCAGATATCATCACAACTGTGCAGTATTGATAATGATATGGAATGCTTAGTGGCAGTTTATCATTTTTAGATTATTTCATGTATCTCTCAGTGGGAACAAGAGAGACATCTTTAATATATATCTTGACACAGTTGTTGTGTTATGTTAATATCAGTGTTAGACTAATAACTGGTTGCATATTTCATATCCAGGAATAGCAGACAGAGCTCTTTAGAAATCAATTTTCTTTTGCTCCATCACCATGTTCGGAAATTGGCCTGCTGCCAGATCAGGAGGGGATGAGGAAAGGAGAGGGGGATATTGTGGGTGCATTAGTGAATGAGGAAAGAAAAAAATGCTTATCAGATGTAAATTCATTCTTTTCCGTTTTTATATTTGTCTCAAAACTTCATAGACACTCTTATAGACACATTGAGGAACAGATGCAAGTTGAAGAAGCACAGCAACATATGCACTTGATCATAGATTATAGCTTCCTATTTGTATGGGCTAGGGTGCTGCAAGGTCATGCCCTATTTAATCCGTGTGTGTGTGTGTGTGTGTGTGTGTGTGTGTGTCTGTGAGTGTGTGTGTGTGTGTGTGTGTGTGTGTGTGTATTGCACAGCATGCAGTCCAAGCTCATACATATCAGTTGCATTTCCCTTGTGTGTTTGGTCATCATTTACACAGCACATGAGCATAGCACATTATAATGTTTGTATGTATGTATCATTGTAGAAAGGGCGGTGTGTGTGCATATGGAGCGACTATAACTTATAACAAATAACTCACCGCTCTATCATAGAATCTGCGTTGTATGTGTAAAGGCTGTTGGCCTCTCTCGCTTTTCTTGGAAATGTTTCTGCAAGAAAAAATAAACATTACCTTTTATTTTCCAATTCCCGTATCAAACGCATACTCATATTTAGAAAACATAATGTATTCATTTTGCTAATCAAATGGCAAAGGAGGTAGAGTTCATGTAACTGGAAGTGGCAGTAGTTGGTAGGGTGATTCGTGGGTGAAAGGGCCTGAAATTAACACCCAACCAGCTGCCAAATGCGAAATTTTGCAATTGGCGGGTAACACTGTCAATCTTCTTGCCACATTGGCAGGTAGCCAATGAGAACTGAGTGATTCAGAAGCATAACTATCGGTAAGCAGGGTACGCAGTTGCTTACGGCCCGCACCACTGGAAGACAATGATTGACAGCCGGGGCCCCAAGCTGGAGTGAGAACGGGTCAAATAAATTTTTACTTGTTTCTGATATGAAGACGAGATGTGTGTGACTCGAACATCTCATATTTACCAACAAAACGTACAGCGAAAGACCATGCAAAACATTTCAGACCGTCCTGCCAACGTGTATACATTTTAACATCAATGTACACTGTAACCTTTTTTTGCTATAAAGTCGCTGAAAGTTGCTGCTGTTTCAATCCCATCAGCTCGCTGCAGCAGGCAGGGCTGCTGCTATGTTCCCCCCGTGACTGACTGACTGACACGCATGTACACACACACACACACACACACACACACACACACACACACACACACACACACACACACACACACAGGTGGGTGATGTATACTACTCTAATTATTTTTCTCACTCACTTCAGTCAGTCACTTAAGGCCCCCTACCATTCTCGCTGTAACTTGCCCTACTCTCGTAAGGGGGTTACGGTATGCTGTGGGAATTTCTTGCTTTTCAACCATGGCAGAAAAAAGCCATACCGTCCCAGCCCTAATGACCCGGGTCGGACCGGGTTTATCTGATCTGTGTTCAACCCTTCGTTTGTCTTTTCAAACTAAGCCAGTCAACACGGGTTGATCCCTGGTCATGAGAATTCAGATACAGTACCACCTGGGTTACAACCCCGGAGCCATGCATACTAATGACCTCACATGAGAGATTGGACAGGGGGTGAACATTTCTCTTTTGGTGGTTTTCCATTACATTGGTGCTTTTCCATTATGAAAAAAAGTATCTGGTACTAGCTAACAGCTACTTTTTTTTATTATCACCATCGTCAAGGTTCCAAGCGAGCTGAGGCGATACCAAAAGATGACGTGAAAAACAGCAGACTACTGATTGGTCGGAGAGAATCGTCACTAGCGACAGACGGGGGTGTGCTGAACAAACCTGCCATTTTTAAATAGTTTAGCCAGCAGTGGGTTTTTTTGCTGCCTCCAGCTTCTTTTGAAACAAAATTTGTGGCAACATCCACATGCCGAGAAAAACAAAACACACCTCCGACGTTCTGTGTGTGTGTTACATTAGGTCACGGCAGTTTCCTGCGGCGTCGCTAGGACAACCAGCCACGCTCGCCTCACGCATGAGGCGGTACTAAATCTGGAACAGAAAAAGGATGACGGGGGACCGCGGCCGAGCTGAGTGGAGCTGAGCCAAGTAGAGCTGAAACAATTCCTTGAGTAACTCGAATAATTTGAATACTAAAAATCCAAGCTTTGTTTGAACAATGTAACTATACTTGTTGTATTGTATTGTATACTACTGTATTTCCGCACAGATGATTATTACTGTCGCACAACGAGGTGATGCAGCTGTTGACATGTGCCATGAAGACTGATGGCGCAGATTACAAAATGAAGGAAGAGTAAAAAATAGTGAAGGGCTAAGAGAAGAGACAGGTGGAGAAAACAGAAAATTTGGGATCATTTTAGGATGCAAAAAAATGAAAACATTGAACAGTGTGTCAGCTGTCTCTTACACAACTAAATCATGCTACTCTGCATATAGCGATTTGTTTAAGAAAACAAGCTAAAACGAAAGCTGATGGTAAACTTAGCTGCCGGTGGAGACAAACCAGCCCCTCTCTTTACCAGCGCCTCCTGCACATGGTTACTTAATATGCATGTGAAAGATGTCAGCACTAAGCTAAATGCTAAAGTGTGAAAGTTGCCCATTTTCAACCCATCTGAAGCGAGTCATTCCAGTGGAGATTTACCGGCTGATAAATGCCCTTCGGGTACTGCTGGCAGCAGTAGTACAGAAAATCTGCAAACTATCCCTTAACTTTCCAGCTAATACTAGTGGTAGCTAGCTAGGTTGGTTGGAATAATGCTGAACAAGACATTTTTAGGCGACCAAATATTTAAATAAACTTTTATTACGTGAAAACATTGAGAGGGTCAAAGTTTAAGATGAAAAGATGGAAAACACCCCAGAACAAGTTCACGGCTATTTGAATGTACACTGTGCCATGGATATGCATTGCAAAGCCTCTGTCATGATTGGCAGGTCGGCTTGTAGCCACTCACCTAATGCATGCCCTGCTTTATTCTCAATTTTAAAATAAATTAAATAATAATAATAATTTACAAAATGAACAACATACTGTAGCAAAGAAGACTTGAAAGTAGCGATTGAGGCCATAAACTAAAAAGATTGTTACTAAGGTATTAAATCAAGTGAGGAGTAATTTCCCCATAGACTTCTATAGAAACAGACTTATTGTTGCAACCAGTGACGTCGCCAGCTGCTGGAAACTAGATAGAATGCAGGTTTAAGGCACTTCCGCATTAGCTTCACTTTTCAGGCCCGGAAGCTTTATTATTTTTACACTATGGTCTGACCTAGCTCTCGACCTGGGTTATGAAGCTGAGACGATCAATGCCTATTGCCAATCAAACCCTTTCAAACACAAAGTCAACCCTGGTTGAGCCCTTGGTGTGAAATGGGTATAACAAACACTCAAAGACCAAGAAAGCTCCAACAGTTGAACCCAAATGCTAAAATCAATCCTTTCAATGTAATAACAAGCCAAGCCATCTTAGAGAACACTGCTACCGGCAAACTGAAAAAACAAAAACATATCTACAGTGTAAGAGTTAAGTACAATCAATCCAAAGGATCATATAGTCAGCCCAGCACGTAAACAACAGAAACTGTCCTTTAACACTATTGTACTTGCTTTACTTTACCTTGACCTGCAACCGTGTTGGACTGGAACTATTTATACACCTGCTTAAGAGTCAAACCAGCAGAATCTTTTCAGAATAATTGTATTGGTCGAGCATTTTGTGCCACAGAGCAACAAGCTTATTTTAGTAATTAGTAAGAGGTATAGTGTTATATTGCTCATTAGCTGTTTGCAGCGTATCAGTTTTGTAATTAATACAAAGAGTGAGAGATTTGGATAGAGGAAAGTCATTACAAAGCATTATTTGGCTTGTGTCACTTCAGCTGTTCCACTTATTACAATTACATGCCTGATTTGTTTCACACTTCTTTTTTTTCCCAATATCTTTCGAGTTTATAGTTTGTATGTCTCACTCCAGCTGAGTCTCTTAGGTAATGCCTGTCTTTTATGTTGAGGTACACGTTTCCTCATGGGAAATCTCCTTGCTCCAGTCTCCATTTTCGCTCTAATCTGCCCACTGGTATAATGCATTTTGTACTTACAGTATAATATTGCATATGCGTGAGTTTTTGTTTGGGTTTAGGAAAATACATTGATGAAAATACTGAAATAGGTGCTCAGATTTCACTCTCTGCTTACCAAAGGAAATGTGTGTATAACTGTGTGTGTATTATACTGAGACAACCTCATGCTGCCAACAGCCAAAATCTTTGAAGTGAGTATTTTTGTGCTTAATGCAATACCAAATTTAAAGACCATCTTTACATTAATCGCACAATTTCTTGCTTTTGTGGGATCATTAGTGTCATCTTAGGTCTAATACATAGTGTTGAATTGGGACGTTTAGTGAAAAAACCAAGACATTGTTTAGTACATAATTGCTCTACCGCTTTAAAGGAGAAAATGTGGAGTTGAGAACTTAGTTTAGTTACACTAAGCAGAATAAGAAATTTGGACAGAATGTGTCAAAGTATAAAAAGAGTGCAATTAGTTGCTAATGGAACAGACTGATCCCAACAGTTTTGTTGCCATTCGGCATAGCATCCCCCATATGTTTCAGTAACACAACAACCCCATTCAAACTTAAACTTCAGGCCGCCTTCATCTCCCCCCATTAACTCAGTTACACACACACACACACACACACACACACACACACACACACACACACACACACACACACACACACACACACACACACACACACACACACACACACACACACACATGTGCTCGGTTAAACTGGGAAAACTTTACTTTGCCCGGGATAATAGTCTTCATTCACCCTCTAATGAATCCATATTGTAGCCTAAAGCGGTAGATCTGCTATTAATACCATTAACAAGTAATGGCCCAGAGAGAGATTTTCAGAGATAAAAGCACCAGAGAACCCACATGAAGAAAAAGGTCCGATAGAGGCTACAAACATAAATAAGAGATTACAAATTCTAAATTAATGAGTTGACTAATGAAGTTTGCTTCCCAAACTGCCTTGCCTGAGAGTGCACTGGTGGGGACCTTCTGTTGCTGAACTTATTTGTCCACTAATGAATACATGTTCTTTTGAACTGTAGAAACTCAAAGAACAAAGAAGAAATCTAACCTTTGTTTTTGTTTCTCTGAAACATTTTATTTATTTGCTGTGCTATTTCAGTGGAAAATCTTATATTCTTATAATTGAGTTCTTATTATTCTTATTTGAGTTTGAAAGTGTAATGAAAAGTGCTACATAAATAAAATTGCCATCGCCATTTCCATAAGGTTCTACAGCCACGTTATTCTGCAATTAGGCAATGTGTTTCTTTGACCTAAATGCATGCTAACATACTCACAATAACATTGCTAACATGCTGATCATGATTTTGATTAGGATTCAAAGCAAGATTACCATGTTAGCGAAACCATAATCTGGCAATGCTAGATCTATCCCCAGAGTCAGAGATGGACTGACCAGATGGGCGCTAAGTCCTGACAGAGGGGACGTCCGGCGTGTCTCTTACACACCGGATGCTAGGCTTTATCCAGCAATGTGCATCCACTGAGCCAGACTAGCTAAACCAAGATAGTTAACATGAAAAAGTCAGAAGATCACAAAAGCCATTACAATTCATCTTGAGGGGGACATGAACATCTGAACCAAATTTCACAACAATCCATCCAAGAGTTGTTGAGATATTTAGATCTTAACCAAAATGGTGGTCAGAATGACCAACCTGCATTGCCGTCAATAGAGGCACGCCACTAGCATGGCTTAAAAAACAACGCGTCCGACATGCATCCCAACCAATATTTGGTTCTTCTGTAATTGTTGACACTTAAACAAACTTTATTGTTATTTAACTGCACAGCCACAATATATACAGTTGAGTGAGATTATATTGCAAGGCTCAGAAAAAATAAAAGAAACAGAAAACAAGTAAAAAGAGAAACAATAGAAATATAAGTGTGCAATATAAAGTATGTGCAATTATGACTCGTGCAAATATCAGTGGCAGCAGGATGTATTGCAATGAAAACAGTGAAATATAAAATATAAAATAATAAAATATAAATAAATTTAAAGTTACTTAGCGCAAATAGGGTTCACAGTGTGACACATTTCAATCAGTACCATATTTGTTCTGATGTTCAATAGCCCAGCTGATACCTACTTGTATTAAGACAAAAATAAATAGAAACAATGCATTTTCTTGTTTTTAAGCTTTATTTATTCATTCAGAAAGCCTTTTCAAGATCATGACCTCTTTTGCAAGGGAGAGCCAAGATTATACATACACATCCAGTGTTTGCATAGCAATTTATTCCTGTAGTAAGGTGCTTATTTTACTTTTTTTTCCTTTTTTTTTTAGAGTTGATAAGTCTAGCCCCATTCCTCATGAATAATCCCTGCCCAGAAGTCCACATTTCCACCACTGGGAGAGAAAAGAGGAGGAATAGATGAGAAGTAGGAAGATGAGGAGCATAGTGTGAATATGTGTTACTGTTTTTGACTGTCAAGGCAGTCAATATCAAGATGCTCCACAAAAGAGTTGAATTAGGCCCAAAATAGAAATTGGGGCACAAAAAGGGAGAGTCATAAAACACACACACACACACACACACACACACACACACACACACACACACACACACACACACACACACAGGGAGATATGTGTGACTTGACCTTGACATTAAGTGTGTTATTTTCTGTAATACACTTTCTCTTTCCAACAGAATTTACCCTTTTGGTTTGACAATGCTGAAATTAGCTATGAGGGAACTGACAGGATCCCTTATTTGAGTCTGTGTATGTTTATAGTTTGCAGCATTGAGAAATAATAGTACAAAGAGAGCTCCTACAGTGCAAACAGAATGAATAAGGATTTGGGTTCAGACTCAGGCTCCGGCTCCTTTGAAGACGTTATTCCCTCAGTGTAATACCTTTGATTACTACTGAACAAAGGGTGGGGGGTGGGGGGATGGGACGAATGGAAGACTGTGTTGAAAAAGATTACATTACCAAGAGTGAAACAGTAAAAAACATTGTAATGTGGAACATCAAAGTGACACGGCAGGGTACCTTTGCGAAATACTTAAGAGTTCCATATTATTAACCCTGCAATCCTTTCTCTTGTTTTGCCCACTAGTGACTCATTAGACAGGCCATTGGCTCACAGGCTGATGTCAAAATGTCATCGTCTGTATGCATAATTTGACAGTTAAATCAGAGCAGTTCTTTTAAATGAGAAAGGAAGTACAGTGGGGCTCGAAAGTTTGGGCACCCCAGGTAAATATTTAAGAAACAGAAAATGGCTTCTGCAAATGTTTGGGCACCCTGCAGAGTTAATACCTCGTACTGTCCCCTTTGGCAACTATCACAGCTTGGAAATGCTTCTTGTAGCCAGCCAAGAATCTTTCAATTCTTGTTTGAGGTATTTTCGCCCATTCTTCCTTACAAAAGTCTTCCAGTTCGTTGAGATTTCTGGGCTGTCTGTCACGCACTGCTCTTTATTTTCAATTATGTTGAGGTCAGGAGATTGTGAAGGCCATGGCAAAACCTTCAGTTTACGCCTCTTGATATAATCCACCGTGGATTTTGAGGTGTGTTTAGGATCATTATCCATTTGTAGAAGCCATCCTCTCTTTAACTTCAGCTTTTTCACAGAGGGCATCAATTTAGCTTCCAAAATTTTATTGAATCCAGTTTTCCTTCTACTTGTGAAATGTTCCCTGTGCCACTGGCTGCAATACAACCCCAAAGCATGATTGATCCACCCCCATGCTTAACAGTTGGACAGAGGTTCTTTTCATTAAATTCTGTGCACTTTCTTCTCCAAACGTACCTTTGCTCATTGTGGCCAAAAGGTTCTACTTTAACCTTATTGGTCCACAGAACTTGTTTCCACAATGCATCAGGTTTGTCTATATGTTCATTTGCAAACTTCAAACGCTGATTTTTGTGGTGAGGACGTAGAGGTTTTCTTCTGATGACACTTCCATGAAGACCATATTTGTACAAGTATCTTTTTATAGTGGAATGGTGTAGCACAACTCCAGTGTCTGCCAGGTCTTTCTGGATGGATCGTGCAGTCAAACGTGGGTTTGGACTTGCTTTTCTCACAATCCTGCGAGCGGTTCTGTCTGATATTTTTCTTGATCTTCTTGCTTTAACATCCACTGTTCCTGATTAGTGCCATTTCTTAATTACATTCCGGATAGTGGATATAGGCATCTGAAAATGCTTTGCTATCTTCTTATAGCCTTTTCCTGCTTTGTAAGCGTCAACTATTTTCAGCTTCAGTTTTCTAGACGACTGCTTAGAAGAGCCCATGGTGCTGATTGTTGGGGCAAGGTCAGATGAGTCTGGGCATTTAAAACCTTAAGATTGACATTACCTGGTCTTTCCAGACGATGATTGAGAACAATCCATGACACTGTCAGGTCTCAGCTTTCCAAAGGGGGCAGTACAAGGTATTCTGCAGGGTGCCCAAACTTTTGCAGCCGCCATTTTTTAGTTTTCTGTTATTTTGAAAGTGTAAATGATGGAAATAAAATCTAACTTTTTGTGACATATATGAATGTCTAATTTGTCATTTGATGCCTTTTGGAAATTTTTCCATCTTTTCTTGGCTTCTTTATGCACATTTAATACAAATTTTTACCTGGAGTGCCCAAACATTTGAGCCCCACTGTAAATAAAATGTGAGCCCAGAAAGAGGAGAGGGGAACAGGCAGTCAAGTGCATGGCAACCCTTCTGATGAAGCAGAGATGGAAAGAAAAAAAAAAAACTATCGAGGGAAAGAGGGAACTTAAAAGATGCCCTGCTGTGCCAGCCACCTGCTGTTTCCTCTCTTTTCATCCCTGTCTTTGTATGTCTCTCTCTTTGTATGTCCTGTGTCAAGTGTGGCACATTTTCTGTCTTTCACTAGTTTAACTCAAGTCTACACACCATTAAATGTGTGTTTTCAGGTCATAACTAAGAATGCATTTGTAATAGGAGTAGTGTCTCTGTCCCTTGGTATAAAAATTACACTAAATACAATAGGGCTCTCGTTTAGTACAACACTATCATGTTGCAAACTAATATTTTAAACCCAGGTGACAGTCTAAGTGGTTGCATTTACTAGACAAGAACAAAAAGCCACGTCCAATTCAATGCCAGCTTTTTAATGAATGGTGTGTCAAAAGCTGAGATTTGAGGGAGGGCTCAGAGTAGGCCTGCACGACTCGGGGAAAAATACGAATCACGATAAATACAGTAAACAGATATTAAAGTGTATTTAGTTCTACCTTTCTGCTGCTTTCAGTATCCTGCTAAAACACAATAAATTGTTAAATTTAAAACAAATGAAAGGAAATTACTTCCAACATCCTTTAAAAACCAGTTACATTTTAAAGTAACACCTTACACGTCATTTAGCTGACGCTTTCATCCAAAGCGACTTACAATTGCTATTGCTATATACACTCACCGGCCACTTTATTAGGTACACCTGTCCAACTGCTCGTTAACACTTAATTTCTAAGCAGCCAATCACATGGCGGCAACTCAGTGCATTTAGGCATGTAGACATGGTCAAGAGAATCTCCTGCAGTTCAAACCGAGCATCAGTATGGGGAAGAAAGGTGATTTGAGTGACTTTGAACGTGGCATGATTGTTGGTGCCAGAAGGGCTGGTCTGAGTATTTCAGAAACTGCTAATCTACTGGGATTTTCACGCACAACCATCTCTAGGGTTTACAGAGAATGGTCGAAAACATCCAGTGAGCGGGAGTTCTGTGGGCGGAAATGCCTTGTTGATGCCAGAGGTCAGAGGAGAATGGCCAGACTGGTTCGAGCTGATAGAAGGGCAACAGTGACTCAAATAACCACCCGTTACAACCAAGGTGGGCAGAAGAGCATCTCTGAACAGTACGTCGAACTTTGAGGCAGATGGGCTACAGCAGCAGAAGACCACATCGGGTGCTCCTTTCAGCTAAGAACAGGAAACTGAGACTACAATTTGCACAAGCTCATCGAAATTGGACAATAGAAGATTGGAAAAACGTTGCCTGGTCTGATGAGTCTCGATTTCTGCTGCGACAGTCGGATGGTAGGGTCAGAATTTGGCGTCTACAACATGAAAGCATGGATCCATCCTGCCTTGTATCAACGGTTCAGGCTGGTGGTGGTGGTGTCATGGTGTGGGAATATTTTCTTGGCACTCTTTGGGCCCCTTGGTACCAATTGAGCATCGTTGCAGCCACAGCCTACCTGAGTATTGTTGCTGACCATGTCCATCCCTTTATGACCATAATGTACCCAACTTCTGATGGCTACTTTCAGCAGGATAATGCGCCATGTCATAAAGCTGGAATCATCACAGACTGGTTTCTTGAACATGACAATGAGTTCGCTGTACTCAAATGGCCTCCACAGTCACCAGATCTCAATCCAATAGAGCGTCTTTGGGATGTGGTGGAACGCATCATGGATGTGCAGCCGACAAATCTGCGGCAACTGTGTGATGCCATCATGTCAATATGGACCAAACTCCTGAGGAATGCTTCCAGCACCTTGTTGAATCTATGCCACGAAGAATTGAGGCAGTTCTGAAGGCATCCAACCCGTTACTAGCATGGGGTACCTAATAAAGTGGCATGAGTGTATATATACATATATACATATATATACATATACATATATACATATATATACATATACATATACACATATATATACATATACATATACACATATACATATATATATATACACACATACATATATATATACACATACATACACATATATATACATATACACATACACACACATATATACATACACACACACACACACACACACATATATATATATACATATACATACATATATATACATACACACACACACACACACACACACACACACATCTCAGAGGTCACATGCCTCTGGAGCAACTAGGTTAAGTGTCTCGCTCAGGGACACACTGGTTGATGTATCGCAGTGGGAATCAAACCTATATCTCCCACACCAAAGGCATATGTCATATCCACTTTGCCATCACTAAAAAAAATTATATTTTGTGCAGCCCTAATTATTAGTATATATTCACTTACTTTCATAATATTTTTAAGTATTTAACACTGGCATTTAAATGTTATACATATCTGCTTCATCAGGACTGTGTGGGTGTAGTTTCATTTGATTGGCAAAGGCCTGTCAACCCACCAACTGTCATCAGATTGTGAAACATGTTGCAAAATCCTGCTTGGTGCACAGAAGTACGTAAAATCATTTTTTTCCAACTGAGCCCCACTGTAAATAAAACGACAGCGCAGAAAGACACAGACATAAAAGCAAAGACACAAGTCTCATGTGAAACAACTAAAAATAAAGCATAGCAATAGTCCAAAAAGCGCACTAAATTCACAATTATACTGGTTGATTTATTAATTGATTGATTGATTGATTGATTGATTGATTGATTGATTGTGACTACTTAAAAATAAAAATATGAAAACAGAACTTTGTATCTTACATTAAAATAGATAAATAGTCAGAGATGACACAATAAAGCCCAAAGACGTATTTCCATTGTGGTCCCTATAAGGGCAGGGGCAGCAGATTGCACATTCATCATACATTAAACAAATTCATCCATCTTATACAAAATAATTATTGATTGGCATCAGCTGTGGCTAAGAACATCCAATCATATTCATGAAGGTGTATAACACAGCCGATATAAACTGAAACACCACTCCCTCCACTACCCAAACCCCAACCTTATGTTATATTTGTGGTTTAGTTGACTTCAATAATCATGTATGTTTAGATCTTTCAGCAGAATCCCACGATCCTCAGATTCTTTGAAAACACACCGTTTTTTTGTGGAGATATCTACACCCTCAAGACGGTGTGGCAGAGCCCTTTGCTTGATAAAATTAGACAGAAAGACCAGTCATAGTTAAAAGCTTGTTTTGCATAACATGATTTTCATAATTAGTAGACAGTTCATCAATGGCACATATTAAGTGTGTGTATGTGATCATAAGCGGCAAAGTCCACCCATAATATACTGTATTTTGGAGATATATTATATTACATATTATAGAGCAGAGCCTTTTCCGACTCTAACTGTATAGTCTTTGCTATAAATGGTCAATTTAGTCACCATTGATTGCATATTTTCCAGTGACCTCTGTGTGCATCTAAGGAAAAAAAAACTAAGATGCTAATTATACTGTAACTAACTAACTATTAGAAGATGAATTAAAGTTGATCTATTTGCAGATACTAAATATAAAGCATGCCTATTTGTGATTGCTGCTAAAGTTGCACTAATTAGATTCTCATCAAACAAATAACATACAGTTACAGTCCATTGAACAACTGCTCTGGTCTGATATGGTGGGAAAGAAGCCACTTTTCAATAAGACCTCTAAGCTGATTTAACATGACATCATGTAGAGCAATTATAAACCTCCCCCTCCCTCTCTTTTTTTCCTCTCTTCTTACCTCTTTCATTATTTTTCCCCACAATCTGTCTCTCCATCTTTTCGCTTTGTTGGGCCTGCCATTCTATTAATCTCACCAACAGATTGCCTCTATTAATTAATCTACATCTCCCATCTTTCATGTAATAATCAGAGATAATTGAGATATTAGGAAGATAAGGATATTACTGCAGTCGCAATCACTTTTAATTATCCTGAAGATTAAAAGACGCCCAGACAGACAGCACAAGATCTTTTTCTTGCCACAAAATTCTGTGAGGACACATTCTGCGGCACATCTAATGTGTCAGTTTACAAAATATACTGTATCTGTTCTAGCGTGTCTCATAGGACCCTTCACATAGTGATGGTAATAATGTGTCCGTGCCTCTAGACAAAACAAGTATCCAGCTTGTCATCAGTGCCATTTCAGAATGAATACTATTCCTAACAAACACCGAAAACATCATCAACAAACGTAAAGGTAATAAAAAGTGTGCTCTAATTCAAATGTATCTGCATTATCATTTTCATTTTAATATGCTATACTGTGGGTACTGCAGGGTACTATAGGTTCAAGTAGATAATTGAGGAAGTGTCTATAAAGCATGTCTGTAGTTAATTGGAAGGTCCAAGGTGCACTAAACAGACAAGGGAAACAGACCAGTTAATTACCAGTATTGTGTTAAAAGTGTGTTTGCGTGTATGTGAGCGCGTGCGTGCGTGCGTGCGTGCGTGCGTGCGTGCGTGCGTGCGTGCGTGCGTGCGTGCTGAGGTGTTGAACCAGAGCATTGGCTAAAAGGTAATTACCCACTAGACTTGATGTAAAGAATACCAATTTCTGTCACTACTTTTCCCTGCTGACACAAGGAGATTTTGCGATTTGCGAGATATGCTGGACAAAAGACCCTATTCTTTCAAAGTTACTGGAGCTGACCTCTGCAGCATTCATGTATCTTGCTCTATAAAACACTTTGCCCCTTCAAGCACCCTGTCCTGTTGCTTCCTTGGGGCAAGGAGCTCATCCAGTGTAATGGTTAATGTTCCTGGACTATTCTCAACAGACCCGTTACTCACCATAACCCCGTCAGATCAGTGTCTACAGGGCACACATAATGAAGAGAGCAGAAAATTGAACACAATACCGCTGAGCACATCATTAAACCATTTTCTATTACGGTACTCAGTATAAAAGGGAAAGAAAACACTGCTGCCAGGGTGTTAAGAACCAAGAGCCAGGCTCCCAGTGGGATGCTCAGGTCTCTATGGTTTTACTGGTTGGGCAACTGTAGCACCCACAAGGTTTTAAGACACCGTTTCTCAACGGGGAATCCAGCTGGAGACCTTTCAAACAATTGACTTCAGAGACTGTAATCCTCACCAAAATTGCTATTGGCTATGCTGTACTGCTTTACAGGATTATTATTTCCTGCCAGTGTTCAGAATGTTATGCAAAGGGTGAGAATGGTGGATCTCAGATAAGTATTTTTTTAGCTTGCCAATTTGAATGTCAAAATTCAAATTTAGGTTGATTGTTACTCACTAGAGCCTAGTGCACAAACAACTGTTGGAAAGCTGTGAGTGGAGCCACACAGTAAAGCTTTAAGTGAAAACTGTGTACTAACTTAGTGTTCAAGATATGAAAATGTTTATCACAAAAATGGCAAAACATGACTACTCTTTGAGTCCTCTTTGTTCTATTCACTTAAATGTCAACACCATAATTTCATTACCACGTCACTATTCAATAAGAGACTCAATTCAACTGAAACTTACCATTTACAACTTAGAGAGTAAAAAAAGCAACTAATAAACATGGATGATAATGTATGGTATTCTAACACGGCCAGAAAGCTAAAAGCCAAGTTTATCAAACTTTGTCAAACTCATAAGCAATGTTCCTGCACTTTGTTTAATTTGTATTACTAAAAGCTGAGGTGGAACGTTTCTAACATCCTGCTTTACTGTGTGTGTGTGTGTGTGTGTGTAGTTATCCAAAATCACCCATGAGAGGATGTTCTGACAGAGAGACTCAACATATATTTAGGCTAACCTGCCATGATGAATCTGTCATTTTGAAGGAGAACTATTTGAGATAATCTGAGATCTGTCTGAGATAAGATACATGCATGCTCATGCCCCTTTAACACTGACATTTTATCCTGTTTTGTATTTTAACCATATTTGCACATGTTTGGGTGTGTGTGTTCGTGTAGTCTCAGATGAAGATGAAGTCTGCGGGCGTCGTGGATGGAGGCTTGTTCACAGAGAGCTATTGTAACATCTGCAATGCCCAACTCATCTCTGAGTCCCAGCGCACGGCTCACTATGAGGTGAGTCTGTTTCTGCTCATACAGGAATGTTCCCACGCAACAAAACAAAAATGTTGTGATTGCTACAATCACTGCTTTGACAAGCAGATTCCTGCTCTGTACACTTTGCATCAGCCTTATTTGTACCAATTTGTGCTTGTGCCATTCAAGTCAGTGCTTATACATTATACATAGGTTTAATGCAGCGTGGTGCAAGTCACTTTCACACAAACAGTTTTTATTTTAATGTAGTCTACTTCTCAGTAAACTCCCTAAGACCAATTTATTGAATGGCCATTCAATAATCAGCCCTGTGCATTATTTATCTAGGGTGTGTGTGTGTGTGTGTGTGTGTGTGTGTGTGTGTGTGTGTGTGTGTGTATACATATGCATTGAGGTTGTCCTTGATTACAAGACACAATTGGGATTAACAAGCAGACTAATGAGGACAGGACCCTTATCTAGAGAAAATTAAGTAAGGACGACTGTGCATTTGTCTGCATGCATGTGAACCATGTTCACTTGAAAGTAATTTATTTCCTTCTCTCAACCTAACTGAGACCTTAAATTGTGCAGAGAAATGGGCAAGCTGAGTCAGTACATTTCCTCAGTTCACCCTTAACAAAAGGTCTCTGTAGAGGTCAGTAGAGACAAGGCATAATTTGAAGGCAGAAAATTGTTGCGTT
This sequence comes from Percina caprodes, assembly GCA_013375575.1. Taxonomy (NCBI): domain Eukaryota; kingdom Metazoa; phylum Chordata; class Actinopteri; order Perciformes; family Percidae; genus Percina; species Percina caprodes. Next base: position 2,007,187 of record JABXJD010000024.1, read on the forward strand.
TTATTTTCAATAAGGATAGAAGGCAAAGAAAGGCTATTGTACTTGTATAGCACATTTCATAAGCAGGAGAACTGAAAGTCTTTTACATAAGACATGGAGACAACAACAAGCTAACGAACGGAGTACTATCGTGGGGGATAAATTATTGAGGAGTCGAGGGTTCAGGAGTCCATGCTTACTCCAATTGGGGACTATTGCAGTAAGCATTTTGACAAATGCCAAAAACACCAGTACAATAACTGAACTGCACTTCAGCAGTTTAGTTACAACAAAGAGCAGTTAGCAATAACAGCTAGCTGTCCATAAACTGACTCGCATAGATGGACTACATGATGCAAACCTTTTAGTGTCTTCAAGGGCTCTCTCTTATGCTGCTCCCTCAGACTTATACACATCAATCCTCTCACACAGAGTATTAAATGTTCAAACTGTTCAGGGATCAGATTAACACCACACCAAAGTCTTTATTTGCACATCTGCCCCATAGACCGTCAATGGCAGTGTGTCCCATACATACAGTACAGTAGGTTATACTTGGGCACCTGCGCAGGTAGATAAAATCTGAATTATATATTATTTTCCATCAACAATTTAATTTTATAACACATAGAGACTAATTTATTGAATGGATATTTAATAATCAGCCCTGTGCATTATTTATCTAGGGTGTGTGTGTGTGTGTGTGTGTGTGTGTGTGTGTGTGTGTGTGTGTGTGTGTGTGTGTGTGTGTGTGTGTGTGTGTACATATGCATTGAGGTTGTCCTTGATTACAAGACACAATTGGGATTAACAAGCAGTCTAATGAGGACAGGACCCTTATCTAGAGAAAATTAAGTAAGGACGACTGTGCATTTGTCTGCATGCATGTGAACCATGTTCACTTGAAAGTAATTTATTTCCTTCTCTCAAACTAACTGACAGAGACCTTGAATTGTGCAGAAAAATGGGCAAGCTGAGTCAGTGCATTTCCTCAGTTCACCCTTAACAAAAGGTCTCTGTAGAGGTCAGTAGATCAAGGAGACGAGGCAGGAAATAATTTGAAGGCAGGAAATTGTTGCGTTTTATTTTCAATAAGGATAGAAGGCAAGGAAAGGCAATTCTACTTGTATGACACATTTCATAAGCAGGATAACTGAACGTGCTTTACATAAGACACTGAGACAACAGGCTAAAGAAAGGAGTACTATCGTGGGGGATAAATTATTGACGAGTCGAGGGTTCAGGAGTCCATGCTTACTCCAATTGGGGACTATTGCAGTAAGCATTTTGACAAATGCCAAAAACACCAGTACAATAACTGAACTGCACTTCTGCGGTTTAGTTACAACAAAGAGCAGTTAGCAATAACAGCTAGCTGTCCATAAACTGACTCGCATAGATGGACTACATGATGCAAACCTTTTAGTGTCTTCAAGGGCATTCGGTCACAGCGTCAGCAATTCACTTCAGGTCCGGCCCAGAGCCAGGCTACGTTAGTAGCATGTTAGTAGTAGCGTATGCTACTTGTGGTGTTGCGGCTTCCCGTGGGATTAACTGTACTGATAAACGCTGCTGCCACACCGCTGTGAAAGTTCCCCGAATGTAATTTACACAGTCTGGTTTATCACCCTTTCCGCTGCAGTGTGTTCTGCTTTAGCTTAGTCTATATCCTTCACGTTCCACTTCCAGGATTGCTCTGGTGCCGCAGGAAATTCACCGGATGCATGTATTTTCACCGATGTCCATTTCCTTTCTCTTTCTTTGTGTTGGAATTTTAAACTCTGGTGGATTTATGAGGACTATGGTTAACTGCTCCTCAGATCTCTGCAAGTTAAATTAAGACAGCTAGCTAGACTGTCAAATCTGAGTTTTCTCTAGTTTTCACTATTTATCAGTGGCTCCATGCAGAGCTTAGCGCCACCCATGACAATTGTGATTGGTTTATAGAAATGCCAATAAACCAGAGCATGTTTTTCTCCCATCCCAGAATGCTGTGTGGACTAGCCAGACCCTCCTCTGCTCTGCATCGCTTGGATGGTCTGGCAATGCGAGACTAGCTTGAGCCAATCTATATTAAAACATGATGCGATATGTTGATACCTCATACTACCAGTGTTAGAAATTATACAAACATCAATCCACTACTATTACCACTGCTACAGTAGGTACTAGTACTGAGCATTGGAGCAACTCAATAACAATATAGCTTTACTCCAGATGTAGTGTAGAAAAGAAGTGGCCAGTATTACTGTGTGGGGTACACAGTAATACAGTAATATGGTTGGTTTATGCCTTCCCTAAACATTTTTGAATTATATTGTCATTAGGACGTGGGTTAATAGGAAAGACATGTCTTTTCAGAAAACATTAAAGTTTGGTTATACAACAATGAACAGAGTGTAATTTAACATATGTTCTTTTTATTCGAAAACCAAGCGCATCATTTTAAAATAAATCCATATGGAAGTTTTTAAGAAAGGAGCAGGTTGGAGCAAAATCAATATTTTACAGATTGTGATTAGCTGAGAACTCCATAAAAAATTTCACAGTGTACTCAACAGTACCGTATTTGTACACTGTTGTATCCTTCAAAAGGTTTTTTAAAGCTTGTCCAAGTCTGTTATCTGTGAGGTTGAAACATCCACACCAGTCTAGGCTTTCCTTGAATCATGTCCAGGATCTCCAGGAAAAGAAACGATATGTGTGTCTCTATTTCAAACTGCAGGTTGATTGTGGGCGACAACGCTGTTGTGGTTAGCACGGCGAAACTCTACAGCCGAAGTTGCTGGCTGGCTACGCAACGTTAGCTATATCCGCTAGCATACGTACAGGCTAACTATAGCCAGTTAGCTTTGGGTGTAACATAACAAAAACCAACCCATCTTGTAGGAGCAAAGCTTACTATTTAATTTAATACAATTATGGTACAAAAGGTGCACCATTGCCACAGGTATTATGTTGACAACATGGAGGCATATATAGGCAACACCAAAGGCAGTCGTAATATTTACCTAGCAGGCTAGGCAAACACTGTTGCGCTAACGTCTGGCGGCGTAGCGTTAGCTAAGCTGTGTTTCACTTTTCGTCCAATATTATCATAAACATAATAAAGTCACCTGGACTCGGTCGAGACCGTGGACTGTTAATATTAAAAGATCAAAAGCCATATATTAGGCAAGACAAGTGGAAAATACAACGCAGGCTGCTCTGTTTTCTCCCCACGTGATGTAATGAAATGCATTGTGGGGGGAAAAAGAATCATTGCAAAAACACTGTAAAATAGTGCCTACTTTTTGTATTATATTCAGTTTTGCGATATCCAAAACCATCAAATACAATGGATAACAGTTAGAATATTTATTAGCAACAAGCAAATTGCACAAATTCGTTGCAAAATTAAACCTGCAATATAGACTTTAAGGTTGTGAATCTGATCGTGTCTTTGTGATATACATTCTGCATGTATTTGTCCTCTGCCCTGTCTGTCTCCTCCAACTTGATCTGACACAAAAAAACAGAGAAAGAAGAGACAGAGAGACATGCACAGTCCATTAGAGTAGGGTGAGCACTGAGGGTCAGTTCAGGGTAACCATGGTGACACAAGGTCCCACTTTTAGCCCATATCCCAGAGCCATCAACTTCATGGCCATTTATACCTATAAACACAAGCATACACTAAGACACACAAACACACACACACAAGCACTGACAAAATGCATTAAAGTAGTCTGACAAGTGAGGAGGCATGTGAGGTAGGCTTTCTTTTCCCGGGGGCAGAGGATCCAATCTAAGCACTGGAGCAGCAAGTACAGTGTCTTGTCAGAGTTTCCCATTCGCTTTCTTTGTGTCCTGTTCAACCATGATATACACCTAAACCAACAACTACATTTTCTTTTTCAAAACGCAATCATATAACCCATATGATTGGTGGAAACTATGTGATTCCCATCCATCTCCAAACATGTAATCATGTCAGTCTCTCATCCAAAGTTTCACATTTTTCTCCCTTGATGCTTTTTGTAACCACAATCTTGACATGCTATATCCCTGTACACTGTCATACAATAATATGTATTTCACTGTATGTGTGGCAGTAAAGAGATACAATCTATTTGACAGTGTCAACGCTTGCTCTTGGAAAATTGCACCAGCAGTTGTATTTATAGATAAAAAGAGATGTGATATAGTAGAAAAGAGTGAAGGTCACAGAGCATGCCAGTAAAATGATATATGTATAGAGAAAGACAGGGGTATCAAACTTGTGTGTACACACACACACACAAGAAGTGTCTAAACACCTACACATGCACTAATCTTTACCCTGCAGTATGTCCAGTGATTTTGATTGTACTGCATTAAAGTGACAGTTTACAGCTTCAAGGACAGCTCACTGTCCTTTCATATAAACACTACCATATATATTACAGCTTATAGTCTTTATGACAGAGGCAGACAAAAAGCACCCACAGACAGGTGGGGCAAAAACACAAATGCGTAAGCAGCACAAACTCCTTCTCACCATAAGCTTTTAATTCCAATGCTCTATCTCTCTAACAACTTTTTGTTATTGTTTCTGCAAGTGAAGTAAAGAGTCCTTACATGTACAGTATCTTCCAACCACCTCCCCTTTCCCAACATCTTACTCAGGGCTCCCAGAAAGCTGAGGCTGTCCCATAGACAGTTAAAGAAATGGTCCAACAGATCCCGTTGTTCTAGACGGAGACCAGTGAAGGAAATTAGAAGCGCTTTTCCAGGGGTGACGGAGCATTACTGCGCAGCCTCCAACTGAGCTTGACGACGTAGTTGTGACGTTGTGCAACCTGTCTGAAAAGTTGTAAGTCTTCGTAGCATTAAAATGGCGCTTAGAGAGAAGAGGCTTACCCCTTTGGGCTGCCCCGGCCAACTAGCCGGGGAAATGTCTGCTAGCATCATCAGCTGAAACAGAGATAAAAGCTTTGAGGAAGTAGCCAAGGTGGAGTGGCAGTCATTGATTTTTCTTCCACTTGGCTCACTTGATAAAATCAAACTCAGTTCACTGGCTGACACTCTCTCATTTTCTTTTTCTGTCTCTCTCAGAGTAAGAAACATGCCAACAAGGTACGTCTGTTCTACATGCTTCACCCTGAAGACGGAGGACCACCTTCCAAGAGACTGCGGCCAGATAACCCAGTATGCTCCCACTGAGTGTGTTTCTGTGTCTGTGTTAACATACAATGTTAATGATATGTATATATCCTAACTTGATTCTGATTATCAAGCTTAAGATTCATTAATGAACTAGTAAATGAAACGCTGCAGTGTAATCACAAACTGAAGTAACTGAGAAGATGTTTGTGGAAGGACAATTACTTGCATGCTGAAATGTGTGAATTTGCAGCCTGTTTTCATGTATGTAGATGACAAAAAAACCTGAGTTGACTTGTCTCTAAGTCTAATCCTTTCCTAGGCCCATCCAGTCTCAGGCTTGGCCATTGCAGCCAAGTGCTTATGAGAATATTTGTTTGATCTGGTGTGTGCATCATCTCCTAAGAGAGGTTAGCCTTAGATGTGGTGTTTCTGGCTAGATTTAGTGGAGGCAGACGGCAACTAGCAGCTCTATATCGGACTATAGCAGGCTATGGCTAGGGAGGTCAGTGCATTACCAATGTTTGTGTCTGTCTGTGTGTGTACTGTAGATAGGCCTTTGTGTCTGTATATTTCTAGGGAAGGAGTAGAAGATATGGAGCGTCTTTCAAAAAACGATGCAGTGCCACAGCCAAGACCCTGCGCTGGAGTGCAGGGCCAATTAGCTCTGTATGGCAATGACCCTATATCTGATAGGAAAATTCATAATAAGAGAAATAAAAAACTCAAATATTTGGAAACATCCCCAGAGTAAGTAATGTCAAGTGACACTTGATAAATGAGCAAAGCAAAGTTTAAAGCCTTGACAAATAATGTTTGCACTTTTAAGCAAACACCAATGGAAACAAATTAAAGTTATCTCCATAAAAAAATCCAGCAAGGTTAAAGCGTAGAGAAAGATCTGGTTTCAAATATCAGGAGCCAAAAAAAAACATGTGGGCAGGAGTCATCTGTTTTGCAGTTATCAATGAAACAGCCCATTTGTGTGAAATCCTGCTGTGTTCTTTAACCACCCAATGTAGCACAAGTAGACTTTATATTTCTCAACTACTGTTTTCCGTCAGATAGTTTTTAGATCTTGAATTATCCGACCGCATTTGAAGACAGCTTAATTTCCTTGAGAAAGAAAAGAGATGAGCGAGACAAATGGACTGTACTTTGTTGTTGCAGGAAACATTTAACTGTGACACAAACTGGGGCAGTTCAGTGCTTGTGTTTTGTTTTTTAAAACTTTCTTGTGGCAGCGACATGGATATATTAAGAGAACGGCAGCGATAGAGGCAGTGATCTTTCTTGTTTGCTGTATGGGGTTCTCACACTGCCTCAAAACACATGTTACATGATTGGCCACCACAGCGTAGCGTTGTGTTTCCCCAAAAGTAGAGTCGGACAAAAAATTTCGCAACAGGCCCACTACGTTTTTTTGCGTGTCCCCCCTGCGGCAAACCCCACCGCAGCCTACCCCCACAATGAATGGAAATGCGTTTTTGCTACACCGTCTGACGGCCGATGCAGGCTTACTTTTTCAGCTCTGCAAACCTGGACAATCTGTGTAAAGTGGGTGCGAATGTTGGATTGTCGACATTGGAAAATTACAGAAATTGTCGAACACAGTCCTCCCATTTCTGACGACGGATGGAAGGGGTTCTCTTAAAGCTGCTCTTGAAATGGGAACGTGATATTATGTTTCTTACTCAACCAGTTGAACCCTGTTTCTTAACACAAGCTGTGCACTAAAAGGTAAAAAGATGAAACACGTGCACCACACTGCAGACACTCAAGAAATAGGCATGTCACGAGTTTACAAACACATACTGTAGATATATACACACCTGCGTCTCCATCTGTATTCCTAAGTGAATAGGATATGAATCAGCCCCTCCTGGCTTTTACCTCATATGGGACACTGAATACACACAAACAGAACATGTGCACACACACATACACTTTCACGTCATCTGCTGTACTGGAACTTACTTTGAGCGCCACAGCTAGCTCTTTGCTTATAACCTTTGATGCCGAGATGAGACATTGATTATGTGACAATTCTGAAAAAACTCATGTAGGGTTCTCCAGAGATGAAATTCTTACCTCAATTTTGGATAAACATTTCTTCTTTCATTTCTTTTACCTTTTTTTTCTTCTAGGGGGAATGTTGCACATCTGTTTTCTACTCTTCATCTTAGTATTTTTGCCCCTCTGTTCTCAAACTGATTGACATGGTGCAGTCCAATGGGAACAGCAGAAAAGGGTTATTCGAAGAGTGAATGAAATACCAGCATCTTCCCAGTGTGAAATGCCATACCTTGAGGCTTGTGTGTTTGTGTGTAGGTGAAAGTGTTTGTCACAGAACAAAGAAAGTAGGTCACAAAGGTGCTCCTAGATCAAAGGGGAGGGGACTTTATCTGTTTTTCTCCCCTATTCTCCACTCTGCTTTCTCTTCGGCAGTGCAGTTTTCTACCTGTGCAAAGGGCAAGAGATCAAAATACTTTTGTCTTTCCTTGCCTTTAATTGTCCTCTAATGCTATATTTGTACTGTCTGTCCTTTCAATTTACACTTTGAGCGCTTCTTCAAACTCCCAATGAGAGCGTCTGTTTGCATGTGCTGATCCATGTGTATATTTAGCAATGTTTCCCACAGCGCCTCGTCACAGAGCAAGGGGAAAAGATGGGAGGAGCAGAGAGAAAGCAAAACAGAAGGAGAGGAAGATTAACACAGCCAATTAGGAGTCTATTGTTAGGTGCATGAGCAGGATGAAGCCACCCAAACACAAAATATTCTGCGATACAGGCATCACTGTCAGGCAGCGGATAAACAGGCACACATGCAGCTTGTGCACACACAAACAGAAACACACTCAACAATTAGGTCGCATGCAAATCAGTCAACAGATGTGTCAAGTGCGACAGGTAGAGACAGTGAGGGACAAAATACTGAAATAAGCGAAGGTAGGAATCTAGAAATCAAAAATGAGGAAACTAAAAGGCTGATGAATTTCAGCTGAGACAGACGATGGAGGAAAACAGTGAGTCAGAGATGCTGTTTAAAGTGGTTCAGTGGAGTGGCAGCTGTAATAAGCTGACAATTATTAATATGTCACCCACACACACTTGAGATTGTTTAAAACTTTCCCCACATCGTCACTAAATCCCTTGTGTAACATCTATCATTGAGTGATAGGATTTGCATTGCCTTCTTTTTCAAGAAGATGTCTTATTCTGTTTCCATCCTATGTCTGTCAACTGATTCTTTCACTTATCAGTGTGTTTTGACAGGTGAGACCACTGCAGGAGAATCATCTCTGCATCTTTGTCCAAAGTCAAAAAAACATGTAGTTAAGGGACATGAATAGTGAACGAGACAAGAGGAGGAGAAGAAAGTACACACATTACAAAGGAGATGGAACAAAACAAGGAGAGATGCTAATGAGGAAGCAGGGGAAATGTAGGTGCGAGGGAGGGAGGGATGGAGGGAAAAACTCTTTTAGAAGGAGAGGAGACTTCTTCTCATGGGTACTGAGTGTGTCTCCCATGATACAATCATAAATAAAGATCATAGGATAAATATAGATAAGCTGGTTTTACTTTACATACAAACACACTCACACCCAAACAAATGTGCACACACTTTCTTTCTCTTCCTTTGACAACATGAGACAATGCTTAATGCGCTAATAAAGCACAAAGAAATTAATTTGTACCAACTGACAAGGAAAAGGACATTGAGTTACTGGTGGAGATGAAGGAGGGGGGTATGGGATAGTTCAGAGCAAGCCTTTAACATTATCACAGCGGGGACAGACACGGGGGAGGAGAGGAGGCATGGCGGTGGAGGAGGAGGGGGAGGAGGAGAGGGGGTGGCGAGGGCCTGCCAATACAGATAAATATTTCATCCCAGAACTCAGAGAGTCACTGAGACCGGTGCCCAGAGGGGAGGGGGTGATGCAGGGAGGGAGAGAGAAAGAGAGAAAAAAAGGCTGAGAGTGAAGGCAAAGCAAAAAGACAAAAAGCAAGAGAAGAGAGTGAGAGAGCAATAGAGAGATGGGACAGCTGAGAGACAAAGCTAAGCCTGGAGGTAAAGGTGTCCTTAACTCTCACATCCACTGTCTGTGATGCTAAATAGGGCTGACACACACACACACACACACACACACACACACACACACACACATTGCATTCACAGAGACACAGCACACACTCAGATACGGTGTCACAGACACTTTTCTATTATTGTTCTTGATTTTGCCGAGACTGAGGTTTCTCTTCTCCGACTCCGACACCTTAACTAGAGAGAGTACTGGTGTGAAAAGAAACAAAGAAAGAAAAAAAGGGGAGAGATGTGCAAACAAACTCAAGAGTTTAGCAGAGGCAGAGAGAGATGAAGCTTGGATGAACAGAAAGTGAGAAGATGGAGGTTCAATATAAGCAGTGAAAAGAAATGAACTGCGAAAAGTTGTGAAAGTGTAGAATTTAAACAGTTGCACTGAAATAGCGTGAAATATAACAACTCCTCAAGACAATGAAACATATTTGATCATTTTATTTAGTTTATTTTAAGCTGTCCCTATTCAAGTTCATATATTAACTATGTGGGCTGCAGAACATCACACCATTATGTGATTGTTTACAGCAAGATCTTAATCCAAAACCATGGATATTAATACGATATTAACAGCCTCCATTCCTCTGGCAAATATGTCTACAAGATTATGGAGCCTGGCTACATGATTAACTTATATTGAGCCACAAGAGCACTAGTGAGTCCAGGGACTGATGTTGGATGATGTCATATAAGGCCTGTCCTAATTCATCCCAAAGGGGTTGGATGAGGACGAGGCAAGGTGGAGGCTGGGGGTGTGGCCTTGACCAACTGTCACTTTGCTTGTTTGAAATCCATGATGTCTCTCTTTCATGGGTGGGCCAAATTCAGGAGGGCAAAGCAGAGAAAGGGGCGGTAACATTGCCCCTTATGACCCCATAAGACGCCAGATTGGCCCATCGGAGCATTCATTCAGTGCTCGGTTTACACCTATTGCCATTTCTAGCCACTGGGGGACCATAGGCAGACTGGGGGAACGCATATTAATGTTAAAAAACCTCAAAGTGAAATTTTCATGACGTGGGACCTTTAAACCAAACACAGCTGTATTGTGTGGCACTGAGCTCTGGATGCAGCAACAGTGTATCTGCAAAGTGGTCTTTGAAGGAACTCCGCGAAAGAAAATGCCACACAGAAGTCAACTGTCCACACGTGATAGCAACGTGAGCTATTTAAATTAGCTGGATACATAATTTGCTCTTACCAGTGTATCGGCGTTTGTGCTTTGTCATGCCATCGGTCCCAAAACTTCCTAGTTAGATAGTAAATGAACTAAACATATTCTTCGTAAATCTTTACAATCTTTCCCCCAAAAGAACCAAGCAAACTCAGAAAGCATGTCTTTCTTAAAATCTTGCTTTGTGCATGAGGACATTTTGATTTCCTTTAACTGGAACTACTAGGAACACAAAATATAAAAAACTCTTGAATACATGACTGTACCTCCATTAGGGCTGCACAATTAATCAAATTTTAATCACGATTTTGACTTCCCACGATCAAATTTGCGTGATCGAGCGTTTTTATTTTTAAGTGTCATTTCATATAACGTTCCGGGTGTTTTTGCATAGCGCATCTACCACTCCGTAAACCTCTGTCTGATTATGAGCCAGTCAGAGTTGTCCCTGCACCGCGCAGCTTAGTTTCTAGATGTAGACAGTCACAGAGGACAGAGTAACGGGAGGAAAATTCAACAGATAGATATTTGTCTACAGTTTTAATTGTTATTAACACAGATGTATATTGTTAAATATGAGGGGCAAACCTGTATTTGTACCAGTGTTTCCGTGGGTAACTGCTATCGCGGCCACCACGGCGAAAAACACAGAAGAAGTTATTGAATGCAACTAACTTCAGTTTGTAGAGTAATAGCGTGAGACGGAGCCTGCTGGACCTGCAAGAGATTTGACCCATGGCCAGAATATCATAGTTCATAAAAATTCAGTGCAGTAACGATACAGACATTTCATACACACAACGTGTGTAACTTCACTGACCCGCCGTTCAACCCGTGCTGGACCCATTCATAATGATCAGCCGTCTCTCTGAGTAGCACTCCCTCTCTCTCCCTAACTATTTTAATCAGTTATTGTTGAAAACAAGTGAAGGAGCTTTCTCAGAGATCCATTTAAAAAACAATATATATATATTTCAGATTAATTAATTTTCATTAATGTGTGTTGCAGCTGTATGTCTATACAACATACAACTTCAACATAAGAAGAATGTAGCATAATATGGATGTGAAAGCAGTTATAAATATCCTGTGTGACAATAAAATTAGTTTTGGATCAAATCAACAAATAGTGAGAATAATCGTGATCACAATATTGATCAAAATAATCGTGATTATCATTTTGGCCATAATCGTGCAGCCCTAACCTGCATGCAGATCTTTGTTCTTTGATATTCCTTTGTTTAGTTCAATCCTGTTTTTGTTGGTAGTTTTATGGTGTAGTTAGTTTCATCCAAGAGTATTTGTAAGGTTATTTTCAGTTTTTAAAAAAACTATTTGTGTCTGTTAAGGGCAAGGTTTAGCATGCCATGATTTCATCAATCCCTACTGGCAAATTCGTATGATTTGTAAGAATTACTGGATTTGTGTCATTTTTTTCTTGAGTTTTTTTCAAACAGATGGGCAGAAAGCAAACAGAAAAAGCAAGAGAGGAGGAATATTACTAGAATTTGGTGTGTGTGTTTGTACATTTATGTCAATCAGGCAGTTGGTCTTTTTGTTTGTGTTCCCTACCTCCCGCGGGGAGCAGCTCCCCCTTATCATTAGTAATGAACCAGCAGCAGTGAAAGGGCCAAGCCACAGCATCAGCCCAGAGAGACAGATGAATATTTGATCAGCCTTCTATTTGCTCTGTGTGTGTGTGTGTGTGTGTGTGTGTGTGTGTGTGTGTGTGTGTGTGTGTGTGTGTGTGTGTGTGTGTGTGTGTGTGTGTGTGTGTGAGAGAGAGAGAGAAACAGACCAAGCACAATAGATCAGTGCAAAGTGCACAACTTTACATTTCTCATCCCCACCTCCTTTTCTCACCTTCACCTCTCTCTGTCCCTCTTTTCACATGATTCCTTTCTTCACCTCTACCAATCTCTTTTCCTTTTCATCTCCCTCACCCTCTCCTCCCATGTGGTCCTTTTTTGTTTCATAACACCTCTCCCCCACAACTCTCTTTCACCATCTCCCTCTACTCTCCTCCTGTAGGACTGTGCAGAGACAGAGGTGGACAGAAACAAGTGCTGTACTTTGTGTAACATGTTCTTCACCTCCGCCATTGTGGCCCAGTCACACTACCAGGGCAAAACCCATGCCAAGAGAGTCCGCCTGGTGCTAGGGGAGCCGCCCAGCCTACCCACAGCCACGACCAGCCCTACAAACACAGGTATAACAAACTTTCTGCCGTTCTTGCTATCTGGGTTAGATTTTAGCAACAAGATCAAACTTACACATCCTAACATGCACTGTTGGAGCCATGCATCTTACAATACTTTAGCCAAATGCTAGTGATCACAGCAGGACATAGTGCCAGTTGAGTTTTGGGAAACACAGTTAATAGAATATTAATATGATACTTTAAGATAGTTGGTCTTTTTTTGGAAAGCTTTAGTCAAAATGTCAAGCCTGGATATCAGAGGGAAATGTCGGGTAATGCTAACATGCCAGAGGCCAAAGAAGCAAAACTTTGAAGGTGAAGCCCGCAACCTCTCCTTAACAAATGAAGACATCCACAAATTAATATTTCTGTTCATACTTGTGATTTTTAAGATTAGCATTTCATTAAGTGTATGTGCTGATGAATCGTCTCCAGGGGAGCTTAACATAATGTGATTCAAATTGGATTCAAAGTGAAAATTCACAAAATGGAGTGTTATAATCAAGCCCCTGAGTGACTTTTGCTAAACTTTGGCCTACTTCGGAAAAGTGTCACTTCTGTACAACCGTTGCCCTGGAGTTTCTGTGGTTTTTATGACAGTGGGACCTGGAGGAAAAGAAACAAGAGCGAGAAGAGAGGAAGAGTGACCTGGGAGAGAAGAAGAGGATTTCAGGAGAGATTAAAGTCAAAAGTAGCCTTCATGATTGCTCTGAGATGAGCGCACCACAGAAGATGCACAGCCGAGCTGACAGGCTTGTGTGCACAGAATCACACACATCCACACACACATCCACACACAGAATCATCAGAAACACACATAAGCAAGATGAGTGATGCATGCACATTCGTGCTACACATTTACTTGCATGTAAGGACATATGGCACTAACATGCATACAGAAACACACTCAAACATATACACAAACACAAACCACGCAAGGGCCATGTGTGTTGGTAACGCCTTTGGGAAGTGGAGAGCAGAGACTGTACCTGTGTGTTCCCTCCCCTTTCGCACATCACACTACACGCTGGATGGAGAGGAAAAAAATACACCCGAGGAGCTCTCACTATTGCTGCTCAGCCTGTGCTGTTCCACCGAGCTGTCAGAGCTCAGGAGCTTCACTCATGCACGATCACACACAAATGATGCACCAGAGATTTTAAAATGGCCTTGTCTTTGGGATTAACAGCAGAAAAATGAACAGTACATTACAAGAGTTCTACGGTTGAGTTTGAGAAGTGAGATGATAGTGTGGCAAAGGCAAACACAAGCGGAGGGAATGTGAGTGGGTGTGGTTGGTGAGATGAGTGGAGACACAGCCATAGATACAGTAACTATGTGAACAGAGCCCAAAGACACATCAAGGTATGAGCAACCTCTCAGCGCAAACTAACACACTTCACACTTGTGGTCAACATATCATGCATGCTCTTCATTTGATGGTTGTTGGTTGAAAGAAGTGGTATGACTCATTTGGGCTTATAAGCATGTGTGAGTGGGCTTTTGTCCGCGATATAAAATGTTAAACATGCTGTGTTGTGGCTGTGTAGTCATAGTCGTAATAATTCAAGAGTCATTGACACATTGTAGATGGCGAATCGGCACATTTGGGCATGCCATCTGGCATTATGAGCTTTCTGAACAGAATTTGGCTGTGGACCTAACACTCCCTCAATGTGATCAAATAAACAGTGAGGAGAGATTATTTGGTACACGTACTGTACCTTACACACACATAAGCAGCCTATTCTGGAGCTTCATACATGCACACACGCATGCACATAAGCCTTCACACATTTTCTCAAGCATGGATTATAAATTTAATCCACCACCTAAACACCCACATGCACAAACAGACACACATGCAGACGCACGCGTATTCGCTGCCTTCGCTGCGTGAGCCACAACAGTGTCCTGTGGACAAGTCAGTGCCTGTTGGCTATTATTGGGCAATCACCATGGTAACCAATGTCATGTCACGAGTAGCAGGTCACCTGGAAATCTGCCATTTCTTTCTTTTTTTCATCCCCTCACGGAGAGGGATGAAGAAGAGGGTGTACATTAAAAAAAGATGAAGCAGGAAGGTTCACACATATAGTAGATGGGAGGAGAAAGCACATGAAGACTGCCCCCAGGAGAGCTGATGGCTTTCTCCTAATCCTTTTCTATGTTCCACAGATGTTGGCCTACAGCAATCTATTCCTTTCTGCTTTTAGTTTGAATCAGTACGATCTAAAAGTAGAGCTATCAAATGTAAAATGGCATCTGTGTCTGTGAGAAAGACAAAGTGTGCGTGCGTTTGTGCATTTTATTTTATGTTAATTTGTTCCCTCATTCTCTTCCTTCTATCCTCCACTCACCACTCGCCCCTGTCTCTACACTTCTTCCCCCCCAGATTCCTCCCCTTCCACCCCGCTGCCCACAGACCCCGTTGCGTGCCCCCCTCCTCCCCCTGAGCTGGCTTGGCCCTTGGCGGTGGTCGGCGGAAATGGCGGAAAAGAGGCCGGGAAGTACTGCTGCCTTTGCGGAGCCTGGTTCAACAACCCGCTGATGGCCCAGCAGCATTACGAGGGCAAGAAACACCGCAGAAACGCAGCCAGAGCACGCCTCCTGGAGCAGCTAGCGGGCAGTCTGGATGCCACGGAGAGCACAGGTCAGCCTCTTGTTTCTGAGCCCGACACAAGTGACAAGTGAAGGGCAGGAAGGGTGTTACGACTTGGTACAAGGAAAGACGATAAGGGGGAGATCACATTCAAGATCTGTGGCGGTGAGGTTGGACTTATTCATATGCCTTTCAAAGTGGTGTATATTTCACAGATATTGGTAACCCACTAGCCTGGGTGCCAGCCAAACCTAGCCCCGGCCACAACATTTGAGGTTGGAAAGTTCAGTGTGGACTTGATCCACGGTGGAGCAACTAGGCTTGAACCAGAGCTGTTCGGACCAATCAAATTGTCAGGGCAAGCTTTATACGATGATGGACAGATGACAACAGTAACGTAATCAAATATGTCACCAAAGAGCGCATGGGTTGAATTTGTTTACAGCAAAGACGGCTGGAATTAATGCGGATTGAAACCTTTCCCACTAAAGACAATAGCCAGAGTTTGCAGTGGGAAGGGAGCTTTGTGTGGGAACCAGCATTTTTGGTGCTTGACTCTTATTAGGGACACAAGGGACTAGTGCTGAATTAACTCTGACCATTGTTTTTTAATCGGTCCCTAACCTTATGGAAATATAATACTAAATCATTGCAGTACTCACTAAAACGTATTTACTGGGTAAATAATCTTAAGGGTTAAACCCTAAGCCAATAAAATTAAAGAGTAGCTCATCCATCATCCCGAGAAAATATCTTCTCTCCCTAATTAGCGGTGTATCTTAGTCCAACTGAAATTCTGACATATCTTAGTCCTCATCTGTTGGCCACAGTCTAACGTTTCCATTTCAGTTATCTGAGGTCACTGTGCACTCATATTACAGTGCAGCATAGCTTTTCACACGTGTTAGTGCTAGCATTGCAATGTGTTAAACTGTCAAAAAAAAGTAATAGGACCTCTGTTGGCAAGGTGCATATAGCAGAGAAAATACACTACATGTGCAGAACAAATAATTATCAAACTACACACTAATATTTCAGCGAGTGTTAAAACATGAGTCTCACACAGCATGACACAAGCTGAAATTATTTCTAAATGTAGCCTATATTTAATAGCTGAGATCAAATTATATTTACATAGCGAGTCCTGTATTTTAATTACTACTATTCTATTCTTCCTCCCCTAGACAAACTCTTCCACACACCAATATAGCAGAAAGAGGACACTGATTCACATGCTCATACATGCATTTATGCCAGAAGGGTATTCTAATGAAATTATTAATAGTATTTGGCACAGAGAGTGCTTTTCCTATTCTGGTACCTATGAGTGATATTATCTTTCATCATTCTACTACAACTCGCAGCCCAGCATGCAACATGAGTGCCACACAACACCTCTACTGCACAGACAATTCAAGTTTGACGCGCAGCACGCCTATCCTGCTACACATATGCAAATCCTCTATGAGCCAAAGCCGCGCTGTTCGCTTTGTGCTCCAGGTGCCATGACACAAACCATCATCTCAAGAAGCCAATCACATTAAAAGCATGAGTCATGTTGCCGCCTACACTGGCTCAGAGGCTTTAAGTGGTGTCATGTTGGATATCGTCCTCTATCCACACACTGTGACCCACATCCTACAAACTCAGCAGTTTTTTGGCTCCAAATCTCAGCCTGTAACTACAGAATAAATAAACATTTAAAATTCCTTTTGTTTAATCAATGCTATTTGCACTCAGTGAAAAGTGATGCTTTAATGAAAAATCTATTACCCGTCTTATTTTCAAGGGCAATGAACTGGTCTAAGACTTCTAAGTGAGCTCGCTGCTGACTTGATCTATTATATGTGCCATCAATCAAGTGTTTGTTCCAGTGCCTTTAGTCTGAAACACTTTGTTCATTGCAGTCCATAGTCAGTAGTCGTTTGGTCTTCTTCAGTTAGACACATAGCCATTGGTGCAAGATTCTCACATCTGATTGGCTTTTATCACCACTTCATGTGTGAAGTCACAGGTGTGCCGGGTGTAATCTCAGAGGGAGGATCCAACGCAAGGCAGCCAGAATTCTGTCTCGGCCAAGTGCAGATTTGTCTCTGCTGCTGGACTCTGTCTTGTTTGTTGTCGGTTGTTATTGCGGTGTGTGTGTGTGTGTGTGTGTATGTGTATGTATGTGTGTGTGTGTGTGTGCGTGCGTGCGTGCGTGCGTGCGTGCACGTGCCACTAAGGGCTCCTATCTCTCGTCATTTCTCTCGTCATCTGTCATCCTTATTAGCTCCCCACGAGGCACAGGTAAATTACTTACACAACAATATTTCCTCTCTCAACTATGGCTACAGAGTCTGTGTCCTGCTGTATTTTCTGGTTGTGTCCTATTGATGACACTGACCGTTACTTGTAGTTGCATATTCTCTTTTTGTCTCTCCCCCCTATTTCTTGCCCCCACTTTCACACTCTCACCACTGAAACATATCACAAAATCCCCATGACATATATATCTACATCGTTTCTTACTCTTGGATTTCTCTGGTATAATTGCACAGACACGGTCCAGGGAGATTGCCGTTATTTTCCACAGCTAGGTGCCAGACAAAATCCTTGGAGATGGATTACGGATGTGAACGAGGGAGTTGCGGTGGGGGTTGCTACCGACGAGGGATGGAGCCCGGCTGACTCGGCTGTGTTTTTACATAAATCACAATGGGTAGAAACCCCTCAAGACAGAGCCAGTGCATTGTCTCCTCTCTCTGGAGACTCAGTAGATAATTAGAAGAAGTAAGATAAGTGTCTAGGACTGGAGTGTGTATGAGTGTGTATGTGTGTGTTTGTGTGTGTGTGTGTGTGTGTGTGTGTGTGTGTGTGTGTGTGTGTGTGTGTGTGTGTGTGAGTGTGTGAGAGAGTGTGTGTGCAAGTGTGAGTGTGCGTGTGTGCAAGTGTGAGTGTGCGTGTCTGTCTGTCTGTGCCTGTGTGTGTGTGCATGCGTACGTACATGCCCGAGAGAGGGTGAAGTACCAAAGAAAATTGTGTAATTGATGACTGTGCCTGAGTTGGAAGAGCTGACCTCTTCTCCCATGAGATAGCACTTACTGTGACACAGCAAATCAAGGTTATACAGTACATGCACACAAACAAGATATACTGTAGGCAAAAAGCTACACTGATCAATATCTTAATTGTAATAATTGTTCAAATTACTATTTGTGAGAGGGGTGACTCATAGTGAAGAACCAACAGAGAATTATCACTCGACTCTTAAGTTCCTCTGAGCGCCATGGTGCATTTCAGCATTTTTTATCTCGTTGATTTTTCTAAAAGTTTTGTAACTTCATTGTTTTTGCTTCACTTTCACAACCCTCATCAGTTGTTTCCAGCAGGGGTTTTCTGTGAAACCCCATTGAATGCTACCTACTCACCATCAATTGGCAGACACACAGTTAATGATAAGCTGGTGAACAAAGTGGAGTATTTAGCGGCTAAAGAACAATATATTTCCCTCATGAGTTGGTGGAGAGTGAATATTGGAGATGCACTTGTCAGGTGGCCAGAAACACAACTCCAAATAAAAGCTAATGTTGTATTGTGTAAGCTTCATGTGTGAATAAGAAACTCTTCATGCTGCTGTCCATATGTCTATATTGTCCTTAAGTGGCAAAAAAACAAACAAAGCTTAAATAAGCCGTTTGGGGTTAAAGGGTTAAAGCATGTTTACGTAATGCTATTTAAACTAGGGTATTGAACACTCAGGTATCATATTGGCACTGACATCAAACACGTTCCAACAATAGCCAGCCTGAATATACGTATACCTATTAACTACTCTGAATAATGATTAATTGGTTAAGATGACAGACAGAGGACAAACAACACAAACTAGTGAGCTGTAGTGTTAACTTGAATAACGCAAAACAACCTGGTCATTTTATTTATGAGCAATAGTTCAAGAATAATTTGTTTCCTGTGTATACTTTTTATTTTTATATATATATATATATACACACTGTATATCATTTTTGACTAAAACAGATGGCCTTTCCAATTACTGTCACGTTCGCTGCAAAACTAATTAGTTTCTCACTCTATATGTCGTTCAAAGATTGTTACTTAAGAAATTCCTCTTGGATTTAATCTCACTCTCACTCCCTGCTCAACCCCTCTCTGCTATGGTATTTGTGATATAGTCCTGTGAGATGTACTGTCAAGCCTTTGCAGCAGACTGTTGGTTTTGATTGCATCTCAATGGGTTTCTTGTTGGATCCAGCTCCTTTTTAATCTTGCAAAGTGAATGGTAAACTAATGGTGTACCACAGCACAAAGGCTCTGAAGAGCTCTGAAAACTAGTATGCCTGCCTCCACTGTGAATAAATCTACAGATAAATACCATACAGTGAGATTCTTAGTTGCCGTCTGGCCCATAGGAAGCAGAAAATAGAGGAAACTTGACCTTGAAATTATCCAAATGTAACTTAGTGTTAAGCAGTGGTTGTGAGTTTGCTTAAGGCACATTTCCTCCCTATGCAACCTAAAGCATTTGAGTATTTACCCAACAATGTTCATGCCACTAGATTTTACCATCAGCTGTCTAGGGATAGACCGATTATTGGCTCTGATTATCTGTATCTGGGTTTTATTTGCCTGATAACCGATAAAGTAAATTAATTAAAAAGTGCTCTAATTTGGCAGCGCTATGTCTGTTCCTCTGCTTCGGTTTCACTCACCACTAACCTAATGTCCCCCCCCACAACACTATCTGTTAATGTTTATTGTGTTGAACGTTTTAAATTTATTAAATAATTGCTTAAAGCATTTAAACAAAGTTTTATGTTGGAGTTTGTAACATTCCAAAATATTAATTTTGATCCCTTGCGCTGACCACTACCTGTAAACCCCCTGTAAACTCTGAGACTCACAAATTTAAAAAAAAGGCTGCAGTTAGAGCTTGACAGTGTGTCCTTACGGAACGAGCCATGAACATCATGCTCCAAATGGGTCATTAGTGTTGCCTGAAAGGAGAGGCTAGAATATATCTTGTAAACTGCAGTTACATTTCTTTGCTTGAAGCAATCAATTTTCAACATTTTCTTAATTTTCTGCACACATGACAAGCATTTGGGTGTCTCCATACCAGTGGTGACAGCAATGCCTCTATGCATTAAATGACAGTCAAACAGCCCCACACCCACTGATTTTGCTCATCTTACCCCCTCCTTTCTCTCTCCCTGGCATATCTTCTTGTGTAATTAACAAGGCTTAGAACACCCTCACAAAAATACTGCTCATGCTCACAAAAAAACCCACATTCACAACCCTGCCTGAGCTGCATGCTGTCAGTGGCATTGCACACACACTTTCCCTGCATGTAATTAACATAGATTAGGGCACAGGGTTTTCTTATGCCAGAACGGCTTTAGTAACCAAAAGCAGAGTCTGGGCATGTGACTATGTGCATGTGTGTGTGTAACACTGGCACAAACGCACATTTCCCATCTTCCTGCACAGACATAAATTGCAGCATATTGTACATCAGTGCTTTTTGGCCAGGCAGAAGGGAGGTGACATCAATCAGGCTAAAAGCATGGAAGCTGCTTTTGTGTGTACGCACACACACGCACATAGCACACTTAATTGTGTATACAACAGAATACCTGTTTGTTTAATCCTTGTGGCGTTATAGAATTACATGGAAGAAAAAGGAAGGAGAAAAGGAATTATCATTTCTTTCTTTTTTATATGATCACTTCTCCAATTATTGGCCTTTTCATTAAGAGAGAACAGAAGTAATGACATTTTGGCAGAAGAGGATGTACCGTCTCTTTTACGCACACAGACTTTAGTTACATTAGACATTAATTATTCCTAATAGATGAAAAATATCAACATTTAAGCCAAGACAGTGTTTACTCCAGGCAACTAATTCAGTCATGGCTTTCTTGTAAATGACTTTGTGTCCTTAATCACCCCTGAAACAGATCGAGCAAGTCAGACTACAGGGAGTAGATATGCCACATTATGCAGCTATAGCCCAGTCTAAATGACCTCCCACCACTCCTAACTATACCTCAACTTTGTCCCCAAACATGCATCAACAATTACCGCCACAGAAGGTCAAAAAGGTGATGGAATACAGACAACTCATGAATCTCAAGGACAGCAATGACAACAGAGAAAAGGGCACTTACACACAAGCAAGCACACCCAATTTCAGTCACCAAACAAATAAAATAGAAGCTCAAGCAATGAGAGGAGGGAGCATGGACTGGGGGGAAAGGGCTTAAAGCAATTCATTTTTGACTGTTTTCTCATACAGCCCTGAAATGTCAAGGTTGTTCATCTCTGATCTGAGTGAAGTGTGCAAAATGTGAGAAAACAAAAATAGCCCTTCATTGCATCGCTGACAAAAAAAACAAACAGGCAATTATGTCATGTTGCTGATTAGCCTATTCCTCATCAACAGAGCATTTAAGTGCTTCCTCGGCCCTTGTGAAAGTAAGAAGATGTGCACTGCCATGCTGTAGCTGCCACATGTGTAAGAGGACGTTTTTGGGGGTGGATACACAGGTCATATTTGCTCCTTCGGTTATTAAAGCCCAGCATGCATTTTCACTGCTGCAGTCTGATAACTCATTATACTTACCACGTCTCCATCTCCTCTCCTTTGTCTTTTAAAACATCTTTTTCACGTGCCTGAAAATGTCCTCTTTTTACTCTGTCTACCTAACCCTCCGCCTGCCCCTCCTCAGCTCTCTTCACCCCACCCTGTCAGTATCTCCATCATCATCAAGCTATTTTTGGGTGTTCATCTCGACCACCTGCAAACCCTCTAATTAGTTCACATCTGTGTCTGAGCCACACCATCTCAAGCATGCATTCACCAATACAATACAAATGTGCATGCATGCACAGCCGTACACGGTACTACACACATGTACACAACCTACTGCACTGTTCTTTTCTTACCCATAGTGTCCTAATTCTTCTCACCCTGTTGAAGTTCAAGTTTCAAAAGGCACCTTCACACACAGTCACCAACAAGAAGATGATCTAAGGATCTAAAAATGTAACTGGCTTTCTACTAATAATTAGTGTAATCAAGTCTTTTTTCAGATGCACTCTACTTGGAAAAATTACCCCGCAAGTGTAAAAATAAGACTTGTCAGTGGGGTTTGTTTAACGCAACCGGTGCTTATATGGCACCAGTGCCAAAACTACGGATATCTACCAGACCGAATAGCAACACAGATTTCAGTGCCTCATTGTTGTGCCACTTAAATGCTTGCACTTCTCTCTGATGCTCCGAAATGGATGTTAAAGGCAACAGAAGCACTGCTGCACAGGACGCTAGTTAACACTAGACTTGACAGCAGGTAATGTTAACGTTAGCCTACTGTTAGCTAGTGACTAGGTTAAACTAAACTAAACAAATTAAAATGCTGACAGCTAAGGGACTGTTTGGTTTTTATTTAAGGGGCTACTGGAGGAGTTTTGGGATCTTTAGTCAAAATAGACTTGACCCTCCCTTCTCCAGCAATAAATTTTTTATGACCCTCCAAAATGATTGGGAAAAAACGCCTGACCCTCCCCAACAATTTATTGATGCTTTCTGTTCTGGTTTGAGGTTGGCAAAGATGTACAAATAGCCACTGTTTTTTACATTAATGACATACATGACTTAACCTCTGTTTTCTTATCTGACTCCACACACTCCATTGTTATGGTGGCTATTTCAGTAGATTTACTCACATTGCTGTATGTAGCATGGAAACTAAATTTCCTGCATTACTGCAATACTTCAAATACTAAGTTACTCCTCACAAGATATAAAACAATAAAATATTGAGACCATTCAACAAAGCACACTGGGTAATAAAAAATTGTGAACTGGTTGCTATGGACTCGTTACTAGGCTTCCTCAGTCATTGTATATTTTAGCATATAGTTAAAGCTGCCTATATATATATATATATATATATATATATATATATATATATATATATATATATATATATATATATATATATACACAAACACACACACTGCTTGCTTGTTTGTCTATACTGTATATTAAACCTGTTATTTTTTAATTGTTAAAGATAATAAAACATTGAATAGTGCATCAGTGCTTAACGTTAATGTTTGTTTAAGCCATATTACATGGGAGCGTTTAATTTTGAGGTCCGTAAGCGTCACTGAAGTCTACACATGAGTGTAATATTGCCCTGTTTAGTAAGCCAGGCATTTTTGAGCTATAGCTTTGTAGAGACCGTTGGATTTCCCAAACTGAATAAATCCTGCCGGCACATAAACACAAAACTGCTTTGCTAGCTTAATCGTGCTGTAACTAAGAATCTGCTGAAAAACTAATTGTATTCATTAGCATGATACAGATTAGTTCAAAATCATCTAAAACACCAAAGTACGAAGACATAGCAGACCAGATGCAAGCTTTTATTTTGAAAAATAGAAGCTTGGGGACGGCACCAGTCGGGAGGGCATGAGACGGAGTTTTCCAGGCTGCAGCCATACCCGACTTGGCTGAGTCTGAGATCCACATGGAAAAATTTTCACCAAAACGTTGACATTTTTCTGTTTTCATGAATACAAAACTTGGGTGATCCCTCCCCCCTAGACTAAATGATGTTGGGTGACCCTCCCCTCAACAAAGAATACTACATGATCCTCTCCTATTTTCTTCCATTGGTCGATTCCATAAATACCTAACGGTCTAAAGTGTGACTGTATTTCACTGTAGAGGATTCCAACACTGGGACGTTCAACAGTAACATATTATCACTCTTTTCGTGTCAAATACGGAAGCTTGGTCAGGTGCTTTTGATGTTGTAGTTGATGCTAAAAGTCTCTTTATCTATCACGCTTTATCTAAATGTGCTGGGTCGGGATTTTTGTTACAGTTACAGTTAGGTTAAGGAAAAGATTGTGGGTGTGCTAATAAAAGGTACGTTTACGTGACGAGAACAGGACAGTTGGGTTTAAGAAAATAAGTCAGGTGGGGTTTTAAAATGCACATTTCAGTGACAAATGGGACACGAACCCCAGTGTCACACCACCTTAACCAACCTTCTTACGCAGAATTTTGGCCTTTGATACTACCCGCAACTGTTGTTGCTCTTAATACTAAGTCATCTTCACGTGCCGCAGAGCTGCTGTTCCATACACATGCGGAGGGGTGCTTATTGCGTCGTATCTGCCGCTGAGAGCCTGTGTTTTACAAGTTGGGAGTGAGAACGGGTTGTGAACCAGGCACGGCGCCAGGATTCCAGTTTTGGATGGGCCAGACCAATTGTGGGTGGGCCTTAAATTTAAAACGTTACCAAGTCACTGTTTAACCTAATACAAATGACTAACTAATATATGGTTATATTATCTGTGCTTACATAATAGAGATTTCAATAGAGTGATGCTCTTTAAATATGTTGTTGCATTGTAAAACGTTTTGGTGAAAAGGACAGACCTATCCACAATTGCTCTCCTTGGTTCTGACCAAAGAAGAGCGCTTTGGAATCGCCAATACGCACCATACCTGGCTGTGCTATAGCGCATCTCTCTATAGACCTAAGGCCTATAGACTGTAAAAGTGGTCAGGCATCTAATATTTACCCAAAACATAGTTTAGTTCTGCTCATATAACATTAGGCTGAATATTTCACAATTCTGTCTTTTAATTGTTTTAAGTTTCCAACAATACAACACTGCCCGACAGTTTGAATCAATACTCAGGCACAGAACTTGTTCATCGACAACGTGATCTGTCATGTGAAACAACACGTAAGTTATTTCCCACAGAGACAAACTACTTTAGTGTGATGATTCATGTTATAAATATGTTTTAAAAAAGGAAATAAATCACATTAACAAGCCCTAAA
Source organism: Percina caprodes (assembly GCA_013375575.1). Lineage (NCBI taxonomy): Eukaryota > Metazoa > Chordata > Actinopteri > Perciformes > Percidae > Percina > Percina caprodes. The sequence continues at coordinate 2,032,243 of JABXJD010000024.1, forward strand.
GCATCATTGGCCATAACAAGAGAAAACCATGAGAGAAAAAACAACAATAACACGCTGATATAGAAATAGAAATGCACCTGCAGCTCTGTAAAGGGTAATGAATGGATTATTTTAATCCATATATCTCATATAGCCTAACAACATAATACAATACAGGCAGATTGCCTTCACACACCTTACTGTTATCCTCTGGCAGTCCTACACAATTAAACTTGCTAAAGCAGAAGAAGCAACTGGATACTTTAGCACTGGCTGAGTTGCAGACTCATCCACGGAAGACAGATCTTCAGGCTATCATTCACTCGTGATTCAGAGGTAGAGGCACTAGCACTAGACCTGGGGTGGCAGAGACAAAGTTGTGCTAGGTGTTGTGGATCTGAGCTCTCCATCTCCTGGTTGCAGATGACTGATACTGTTTGTGCACGTTTAAGGTACCTAAACAATGACTGTTGCAACATTGTTCTTCACTGGAAATGATTTTCATACTTTCAGATCACTTGGAGCTAGCCTAGCATATAGACAGAATGCATCTGATCCCAAACCTCACTGTCTGCTGAACTTTAGCAGAAACATCAAAATAGACATAACCAGCTTTTTAAAATTGTTTTTTAAAAGTAAACATTTAGACTATATAGATTATTAGCCAATTTTTAATCATTCTTGGTTTACTGAAAAGAGAGGAGAGCAGGATTGTGGGATAGGAATCAAGTTTGGAACAAACTTTACAGCCCCAGCTCAGTGTCCACCTTAAGCGCTAAAATCTCAGTCTCAGAGACTTTTCTCAAGACTTCAAACTTCTAAGGTTCATTGTCAACTGATTTTCACCCAGATTTTGAAAAAGGGGCAAATCGATGTAAACTCATTTACAGAGCTGTCTTAAGATTTTTCTTTTTTTGGGGCTTTTTTTGACAGGTTGCTCACATCACATCTACGTTGTCAAGCTCAGTTGGAGACTGCGCAGTAACGCTCAGCACTCATTGGAAAAGTGTTTCTTATATCCTTCACTGGTTTCCGTCCAGAACAATGGGATCTGTTGGTCCATATCTTTAACTGTCTATGGTGACAACATGTAGTTGAGCTGAGGTACAAACATAAGGGAAATTATCGGTAAAAATAAATGTGGCGACATATCCCCGGTGTTTAGAGGCCCGCCGTAGAGCAGTGGTAGCTGTTGAGGGCAAAGTAAAGAAAAAAGAAGGTACTTTTCAAACAAGTGGCGCATTGATGACGAAGGGAAAACGAGGGAACAGTTAGCCTACCTTCCCAACGACCAGTCCATGCACTGGACTTGCGTAGTCACAAAATGCAAACAATTCGTATTGGTCATATCAAGTGCACTGCCATACAGCTGGGGAAGGCGGGACCCCAGGAGAAGAGTGTGTACAAACATTTATGGTACCCAGCAGATAAATCCTACTGACTTTAGTGATCACCTGATATTCCCGCTAGCGCCACCATGAGGTTGACATTTCAGATAATTTGAGTATACCAGGATGATTACCTTTAAATCCATCTACAATGAAGAATGTGTTTTTTTATCCACACCTGTGTATCTTTTATAAGTATGCAATAATGATGCTGTTTTGGGCTTGAGAAATCTGTTCAGGCGTGAAAATGTTTGGTAACCATGGTGGCTGTAGATCATCATCAACTCTGAAGATGGTAAAAGAAACCTTCACCATCTCTTTACCTCTAAGCACAATGTAACCATTGTTAGTATTGCCTTAAAATATGAGCTAAAATATGTATTAATAATAAAAAATATATTGAAGCAATTCTAATTATTTGAATTATTTCTTTTTTTTGGAATTCCGGAAAAAATGGCTGGTAAAAAAGTATAAGTGGCTGACATGGCAACATTTTTAGTATCATTATAGCACCGGTATCTGAAAACAATAACCAACCCTACTTGTCAGTTAACACCGTTTTTAAAGATTTCAATGAGCCATACTTATTAAAAGTGCCCTCACAGTAAGAGCTGTACTTGTGTGGTTGTGTTTGTGTCTCTCCAGGGCTGCGCAGTAGTTACTCTTGCAGTGTCTGCAGTGTGGTCCTCAACTCTATCGAGCAATACCATGCACACCTCCAGGGCTCCAAGCACCAGAACAAGTGAGTACAACAACTTAGGACCTGATTGACTATCCATCCATCCATCCATCCATCCATCCATCCATCCATCTAAGAAGGATAGACTTTCTGAAATGGACAATCAGACAATAGCGATTGTCAAGGTATGTGGAGGTCTGAGAGAAGGCAGGGTTGAACTTTTCTCTCAATGGCTTTCATTTTTCACACAACTACTTTAAGCACTTTTCATGTGTACGAATTAGTGCAACACCATAAATACCTTTTAGGAAAGACTGAAAGTATCCCCATTTCAACATTGTGGGCCCTATCTTGCACGCGGGGTAGCACAAAGCCCAACGCAAGTGTCTTAGTTTAAGACCGACGCAGTTGTCAATTTCCCGTCCAGCGCCCGCGTTGTTTAAATAACAAATGCACCTGCGCCCATCTGTGCATTCTTGGCGTATTGCTCTTGAAAGTGATTGCACCATTGACCAACAAAAACCCGGTCTAAGTCAATAACGCAGCATTTCATTGTTATTTTAATGCCTGCTTCACCTCGTGGCGTTGTGGTGGCATAGTGCTAGTGCCATATATGATCTGTTCATGTGCTTTCACTTCACATACAAGCAGATCAGTTTCTTCTCCTGAAAATCTTTCCTTAGCAAATCTACCATCATAACAGCAATGCGCAACGGTACAAACACACCTGGCTTTTAAAAGGGAATGGCAGATGACACTGATTGGTTTATTGCATGTTACGCCCAAAACACACCTATGATTAATGAAGACACTAAGTACAACCCTTTTGAACCACATGCCTGGCACACAGACCCCTTTTTCCATCGTTAAAGTAGGGCCTTGTCATTGCATTGAGACTATAAAGACACACAAAAGAAGCACGCACTCAGTGAGAGATAAGAGAAGCGGTGCGATGCAGTCAAGAGGAGGCTACGACGACAGGCTTTACGTCTGCGTTACATGCATTTGAAAACACTTTTGAACTAAAGCACAATCCTTTTCTTGCCTTGCCCTATAGATGGGATGCATATGTCACACTATGGGCATTATCTGTAATAAGACAATAAGATGTTCATTTTCATTACCAATTTTAGAAAATGTTATCACAGCCATCATGAGGGAAATCATATTCACCAGCAGGAAGAGTGTGGTATGGAACGGTTACATTTCATGCATTTACCATGAGATAGCGGTGAGCATGGTTATAGGAATTGTTGTGGCATGTGTGCATGTATGCAACTCTTTTTATTTAAAGCAATGTAATAGAAATTAAGTGAGTTAAAAGTATTTGTTAGATAAAAGGTTGCTTGAGGATACAAGTTTGTTGTTGCGGCTGTTTCTTCTTTCCTTTTTTTTTAGAGAGTTGAGAGCTGAAATGTCTGTATTAATCCGCCCTAGAGGATAACTTGTCTGGGCTGCACACACACCAAACTTCCACAAACAAGTAAACTGTTAAAGAGAGTAGGTGAAGTAAGAATAACAACAGCAATAACAAGGCAAAGAAAGGCAAAGAGGGAAGGAGAATGAGGCAAGAACACAAAGTAAATAATAGGATATATTTTCTTTTAGCCAAGGGCATATTTCAAATGTTTATATCCACTAGTCACTAGAAAAGCAGAATTTATTTATTTGATAGATTTATTATATTGAACATTTGTCAAAATTCTCCCCTTGTATTGCTAAATTTAGATTTAGATAGACTCAATAACAGACCAATTAACTTGAGATAATGTATTTGACATACAGTGCTCTATTTAAAATGGAAGTCTTTGTAAGAGGGAACTTTGAGGAACTGAAAAACTAAATTTGTGTATGAGTGACACTAAAGCTAGAGGTAAAATTTTAGTTGGGCTGAAAAGACCTTAAAAGGAAATCCAACAGTCAAACTTGTTTTTTTCTTACACAGAATACCATCTGTCCGCTCAAAGTAGCAGCTCACATCAGTACAACAGAACTTAACAAGACTTTGGTTTATGCCAAAGCAGTAACATTTTTCACACAGAATTGAAAGATTACTTTATGTACTACACAGAAGCTCATGTGCAGAGATATACATTGGTCAATTGTCAAAACCTCAAGACAAGGTTTGGAAATGACCATGAGTGACTGCATCATTTTATTTGCAAAGAGACATTGAGCAGCAGGAAAATGTTGTGTTGGGTTTTTGGATGAGACAAAAGGTTACAGTAGGCAATGTCCATCCACTACCACGTGCCAGTAAGTAAGATACTGAATGCCTAATGCAGCTCTTCACTTACTCTAAGTCAGCCGGGATAAGAGTGTCAGCTAAACTCCAAAGCATGCTTGTCAAGATGCATAATGTCTCTGCACAGAAGCTGTAAATCATGGAAGAAAATGGTGCCTCATAACTCTCTCCTTTTGTCAGTTTTACTGTCGTAAAGTGGAAAAAGAGGGCAGACACACTGAAAGAGTCATGTTTATGAGAGAGAAAGAGCGAGTTAGCAAGACTGATAGACACTAGAGAGACGGTATGCACCACAGACAGAGAGATGGATAGAAAGAGACATGCAGATACAGAAAGACACATCATGTTTGAGACAGAAGCAAAACAAATGAAAAAAAGCATAGATGGCAAAAGAGCAAGATAAAATTGAGACGGGGAGACATATGGCCATGGAGAAATAATACAGACAGAACCAGGATGGATTGGAGACAGAAATGTGCAAAGAGCAGGAGAAAGTAAAACAAAAATCTGTAAATTGAACTGAAAAGTGGAGCCAGAGTGATAAGGAGCAGATTGGGAGTGTAGATTGAGGTGAACCCAGTGTTGCTGACAGCTGCAGGGCTTTTCTGCTTAGGATGGAGAGGATGGGTTGACAGGCCATCGACTAATACAGGGCAGTATGAGACAAACTGTGACAGGGGTACCAGGGATATTTACAGGGGTAATGCTGATAGTTAACTGGATAGAAGGGGAGAAAGTACCTCATCCAACTTATCAGGCAGTTATATGCAAAGTGGACTGAAGTGGAGGAAAAGTGTGCAGAGCTGGGCTTTGTTCTTATTTCACAGCAGTGGAAAAGAATCATAGGGATTACAAAAGAAGGAGAGGATATAATACTGACATGGTGTAGCATGATGAGTGTTTGGTGACATCTTAAAGTAAAAGAAGTTTGGGTAAGGTAAAGACCTCATGATGCCACTGTGGGTAAAATATACAGGGTTCGTATACCTTTTCCAAGGTCAAATTCAAGCACTTTTCAAGCACTTTCAAGGTCCATTTTAAATATTTTTCCAGCACCTTACACCACCGTAAATTACATACCAATACATAGTCAAAATTATTATTTAGTGTTTTTGTCACATTAAAAGACATAATGCTATAAACCAAAATTGTGTTTCGTAATAGCAGAAAGATCAGGTATGTGAGCAAAACAAGTTTTATTTTCAAAATGTATCACTGTCTAAGTAGACTTTGCTTGCTATCTAACCTGCATGAGTCAATGTAAGTAGGAGGATTTGAGCCAAATGACATGCAGCTGGGTCATTCTGTGTCAAGTCAGACTAAATCCAGGGAAAACAACTGCACCCTCTTAGATTTTGCTCAAAGTTTATGCTAACCTTAATGTCAGTCATTTCACACTCCAAATCCAAATCTAGGGCATGCTGTACAAACTTGTAATGGTTCAGTCATATTGACATGTTTGTCTTCCACCCTACAAAGTTTGGGCTTCCTATCTCTCTCTCTAACCTGAATAATACCTTCCATTATATTAATGTCCAGATATTGCTTCCCAGATAATGTGATTTTCAGGCTGTAAAACTAAAGTAATTTCAAGGGCTGAAAATATGAAGACATAGGATTCGAACAGCAATATTTTACAGGACTTGGTTTTTCTTGATATATATGGAGGTTTGATCAAAATCTGAGACAGTAACAACAACCTGTAATAGTAACAACCAGTGCACAGGCACCTAGGCAAAAATAACCTATATTAATTTAAAAAAATGAATTTCATTGCCAAGACATATACATGTATCTACTGGAATAGAGCAGCAGCCCCCCAAAAGCAACAATTTCAATGTCGCTATCATCAAGAGCATATAGCCTATACTTCCATAATAAAAATAAAAAAAATCAGGCTTCTGCATGGCTCCATAGCCTCCACATTTATAAAAAGCATTCAAGAGACAGAACTGATGCACAAATGTTTAACATAACTTTTTATAATTAATCTTTCACAGAACTTGGTGGCTACAGAGTAATTATTAAATGTATCAATATGTAGCCAATCAAATACCTTTTGACCGCAACAGTGGCATAAAGCAGACAACCAGGGGAGCCTTTACTTAAAACCAGAGCTAATTTCTAATATGCAAAATCTGAAATTATCACCAGCCATAAAGCAGGCAATTAATGTATCCTCCTGTGCACTACTCAGAATTTTAATACAAATGATCAGTCTCAGCACGCACTGTGTAGCGTGGTGTAACGTAGCGCCACCGAAACAGCCCTCTTAACGTTTTGAATTCAAACATGCCAGTTTGTAATATTCTGTATTATGCTGTTCTTGTCTTTACTAAAATCAAACTAATCAAAAGGGCAGAATTCTTTTACAAATCACGAGGGAGCGATTTGACTTTTGGCTAACATAATAGACACGCTGTTGATGCTGACTCGCCTTTAGCATACATTACATTCTTTACAAATTTAAATTTAAATTAAACGTGTGTTTAAACTTCACCTGGGGAAACTGACTTGGGAGGGGGACGCTCAGTCACTCCAGTCTTTGCAGGGATGCTGTGCCGCCACACCGCAGCAGACTCGCTCGTTTTATATTGGACGTTGGCTATTAGAAACATTCGAAAAATATATTATGGAGTTCTGACATTCCAATATAAAACCAACTTTACCACGGTGTGTGCAAAAATCAAATACAAATTCAAGCATTGTATCCCAAATTCAAGCACTTTTCGAACCTTGAAAACACAACATCAAAATTCAAGCATTTTCAAGGATTTCAAGCACCCGTACAAACCCTGAATATAGACTATCAAATGGTTTACTGAAAACAGAGGAGCAGGATTGTGAGATAGGAATCAAGTTTGGAACAAACTTTACAGCCCCAGCTCAGTATCCACCTTAAGGGCTAAAATCTCAGTCTCAGAGACTTTTCTCAAGACTTCAAACTTCTAAGGTTCATTGTCAAACAATTTTCACCCAGATTTTGAAAAAGGAGCAAATCGGTGTGAACTCATTTACAGAGATATTTGTTTTTTCTTGGGGGGGGGTCCCTTTATAAGATAGTGACAGTGGATAGACAGGAAAGTGGGGAGAAAGATGGGGGCCGCAGGTTGGACTGAAACCCAGGCCGCTGCAAAGGACTCAGCCTACATGGGGTGCACGCTCTTACTGGGTGAGCTAGAGGTTACCAAACAGGGATTTTTTTTAGTCCCTATATATCCAAAGGTTCTCGTGTTTCCAGACAGTAGTTTAAGGTAAACAATGTCTTCTTCTGATGTGCACAGCTGCTTAAATAAAGAGGGCATGTATGCATTACAAATAATGAGATGTTTGTATTATTGAATTATGAAACCTAAATTCCACCCATCAATTGTATACAGTATACTGGAAATGGAACACTTTGGGATATTTGGGGATGAAGCATTAATGTGGCTTGTGATGCGAGACTCATATTTCACATGTAGTTGCATGTGTTTATAATGTATTAGAACAATAGCAGGATTGCAGACTTACTGTGTGCATAAAGTGTAAAAAATCCATGAGAGCCCTCAAAGCGATCTTACAGTGCGACAGCCTTGAGCCATCACAGACTTATTTTGTGAACACACGCTGATTTCTTTTGAGTCCGCGAGGGTGAACACTGGTACTGGAAATAAGTCTTGCCAGCTCTGTTGCACTGCTGGATCGATCCTATGGGAAACATAAAACAAGACCAAAGGTTTCACCTCATCAACTGCACTTCCTCTGCCTTTACCCAGTCACTCAGGTGAAACACAATACAGGTACATGAAATGTGTTAGAAACCGCTTCAGGATAAGTTTCTCTCGCTCACATACACATGCCCCAACCATTCCTACATTAATTGTTGCCTTTGCAACACAGTAATATGGAGGCATGATATGATAGCAAATATGCCACTTTCAAACTGTATATAATATACAAGTGTAATTTTTCTGTTCAATAATTACGCACACACAGACACACATGAACACTCTGGCTGCAGCATACAATGTCTGAGGCATTGCAAATTTGGAAATAAGAGGACATAAGGGCCCATGAGGTAGGGGTGTGTGTGTGTGTGTGTGTGTGTGTGTGTGTGTGTGTGTGTGTGTGTGTGTGTTCTTTCACACTCATTCAGGATGAGCTTTGGCTTGTGTGAGGAGCTTTCCAGAGGACATGAAAGCACGACTGACAGCGGCAGGGGATTAACTCTCATTGAAGAAACGTCCATAACTGTGGCTGGTCGAATAGTCCTTTTTGCTTAAGAAGGTTCCTAATGGAGGACTATAACCACGGACGTAGTAAAGTGGCAGCAATGCTTCCTTTAGTATCTTCTTGAGAGCCAGCAGCTGTAATATTGTACCATGCATACATTTTATTTTCTGTGAGACATTGCAACACATAATAATAATAATGTACTTTATGGCACTGTTTTGAGTGGCTTAATACCAGTAACGTGAGAACTTTACTGCTATTTCCAACTTGTGATCGGGCTTGGGCAATTGCTAATATTTTCAAATCGTCCAATCTTGGTTCCTCAAAATCGACTATAGGCGATCTGACCGTCTGTCTGACAGGCTGGCTACATTGAACACTTGGACATAACATAATATGTATATGCGGAGTGGCTTCCACTTTTATCAATGAAACTGGCTACACCGGCTTGGCTGTCTTGCCTCCTGCTTGGTTTACATGCTGACATGCAAGAGTAAGCATATCAGAATCAGAATCAGCTTTATTGACCAGGTATGAAGACACATACGAGGAATTTTCCTTTGGAGCACAATGTGCTTACACATTCAAAACAAACAAACAATATATACACACTAATATTTACATACTCTAAACAGAAACAGAACAATATAGAGGCATGAGTGCAATGAACAGTCCAATAAAAATTATTTAAATGTGGAACATAGTACAAACTGTACTGGGATAAATAGTATTATGTTATTATATTATAATATGAACAGTATGAACATTATGAACAGTTCTGAAATAGGAAATGAGAATGATAAATAAATAACAAATAATAAGTGAGATGAGAATGGGAATGATGAGTAAATAATAAATAATAAGTGAGATATGGGAATGATGAATAATACTAAATAAGTGGAATAATAGTGGAACCAGTAAACAGGTGCTATTTGGAGTCATTTCCAGTTAACGATGCTTCTGTGTTGCTACGGTAGCTTAACGCTCATATCCTTCATTACAATGGCTATTTATTAGCTTTACATTAAAACCTACACTAGTTTACTCAAACACTCATAACTCTCTCCTTTTAGTGACTTTCGATCTAATCCCACAGTTGTTTACACGTTTAGTTCTGTTAAATTACTTAAGTTTAGCAGTTAGCAATAGCTTCTCTCACTCTCCAGCTCTCTGTTGATCAGCGTGTTAAATGTTTGGCTATTTCTCTGCCTACTAATGTGATAATTGTACATGTAATAACTGTAGTTTATTTGCTGTGTTGGAGGTGAGGCTCCGCACCAGGGAAACTCGATCGTTAACATTACTTGCTGTAACTTAGCTCCCAGTAACGTTAATTGGTGTGGGCTGACTAACGATAAATCACCCACAATAAGATATGTCCAAAAGAAGCATAGCCCATCAGGTGTCAGAGCCATGAAAAAGAGACAGCAAACGGGTTTATAATTAACGTTCATCACTTAACAGGGTTTCAACGGGCAGACTTCATGCTCCACCAGAAACATCTGTAAATGAACTGTTGGGCGCAGATTCTAGATATTATTTTATAACATCTTAGTTGTGATATTAAGTAAGTTAAAATCCCTTAACACCAGTCGCCCATCATTCCATCAATTGTCAAGCCTAGTGAATGCAGAACTAATAAATGGATCACAAAATCCAAAGTAGAAGCGCGACCAGACAGGCCAGAGATCAAAGTAAGAGCTCTGTGAGAATCATTGACCAATATCTGTTCTTGAAAAATATCAGGTGTAACTGGTAAAACCGGTGTTATCACAAGTTTCTTAACCAGTGAAAAGATGCCACCGTGGGATCCCTAATTTGCATAACACCTTTCATACAAGAAGTAGTCTACTGATCAGTGCTTTACAATTAGTAAATGTTCTTTGTTTGTTTGTTGTTGTTTTTTTTTTTGGGGGTGTTTGGCATTAGGAATTTGTCATCATTAAACAACATATTTCTCTCTTCTTTAAACAGCTGTATGCATTGTTCTGCCAACTCTTATCTGTACCGTGCATCTGCTTCATACACAATCAGCTGCAGGTCATTTGAAACGCTGCAGACTCCACACAGTTGCTACAGACTGGCTGTTGTAATTGGACCTGTATAGTATGATAACAGAAGAGATATAACTAGATAAACTTGGCAGAACATTTTCACAGTGTACACTCTGTATTGCAATTAAGTCAATGCACTTAGCTGGCAGGCAAACAGGGACATTAGTAGGCAGTAGATAAAACTAAACCTGATAGATGAATATTAAATCCCCATGTTGGTTACTGACTCAAGCAACACAAGTGAAATCTAAAGGATACTTTGAAAAAAATTAAAGAATGAACATAAGGCTGTCAACAGAGAAGTGCTCAATTGATTTTTACAGCCCTACAGCTGTGTAAAAATTTGGCAAATGTTCTGATGGCAGGATGTTCCCAGCGACAACTGCATGTCTTTGTTAATACAGGAGATCATTTTTAATCAAGTTATAAATGTTTATAAATATATTATGTTGGCCTGTAACGATACACCAAACTCCCAAGCTGTAGGGGAACAAACAGGAAAAGTGCTTATTTTTTGTAGCTATGTTTCCATAACATGGGTATGTTAAAAAAAATGTGACTTAGGAATCCCTCAAATTTGGTGATTAAAGAGTCACATTTATTATCAAAAATTACAGTAGCAGTGACCATAGAGTTGTTGTTTTGTTTAACATGTTTATGTACTGCAATTACTGTTTGTATATCTAACAATATTATTGCCAAACATATTTGCTTATTGACATGCTGATTTATCAGTCAGATTATATTATATAGATTTTTCTGTGTTTTCTTCAACATTGTTCCTATTAATAACATCCATTAGTCTGAGCCAGAACCAGTGTTGTTAGAGAGCTCATAGTCACAGTATAGTTTCTCCTCAAGGCTTTGGTGGCTTTTATGCAATGATTATCAGCCTGAAAAGTTTTTGTCCATATAAGCAAATAAATAAAACTTTAAACAGAACAAAACATGAAAAGGGAACTAATTAATTCCTTGGAGTACACGAAAGAAAACCAAGCAACCAGAAAAGCACAGTTTACTTGATGAGAACTGTCAGCAGGGTTGTACAGTGTCTTTGACCAATGATAGTGCGCGGCTTCAACGACCCGTATAATATTATTCAGGTTCACATCGCTCACTAGAATTGTATGGCCTTTGCTCTCTGGGTGCTTTTTCATTATACAATTTTCGAAGTCTGGCCTGCCTTTATGTGCGTTTATGTGCATAGCGTGTGCTTGTGTATGTGCAATGTTGATGCTAATGTTAACGCAGGCTCCAAGGGTATGATGTTGATTGGGGTTGGGACAATCAATTTAGCCTACCCACCCTTCAGCATCAGTATCACAGAGGACACACACACAAACTACAAAACAAACTAATGCACATTTCAGAGAGAGAGAGCAAGAGACAAAGAGAGAGAGAGAGAGAGAGAGAGAGAGAGAGATGATGGCAATGATTGTGAGGAATTACAGTACTTAATGTAAAGTAACTGCACGCAAGAGTGTCATCCTGCTAATGGCCAAGCTTGCTGCAAGTGTGTGTGTGTGTGTGTGTGTGTGTGTGTGTGTGTGTGTGTGTGTGTGTGTGTGTGTGTGTGTGTGTGTGTGTGTGTGTGTGTGTAATTGAAGTAATTGAAGACTGTCTCAGATCAGCTCTCCTCTCACATGCCTTCCCTATCCCACCTGAACACACATGCAGACCCATGCCTTAGGCTCTCCTCACCGGCCCCAAAGCCATTATCCTTTGTGGTGCATCACACATTTCACCCAAAAATCAAATAAACAAGTTTTGTTTAGACACAAACACAACGCCATGAGCATCATGCCTGTATCATGACTCACAGCTCCCTTAGCAACTGCCAGACTGCGTTTACCTGGCACACACACACACACACACACACACACACACACACACACACACACACACACACACACACACACACACACAGGTGACCTTCACATCCTCACAAACATTTCCCTCGGAAACAGATTTGCATGCACTATCTCTGCCCACTCTCTGCCAACACTCTTTCACACATCCTCATACATCTCACATCCCACATGTGTGGCCCTGGGACAGATTATTAGATTAATTTATTAACACTCCATGACCTCTCTTTTAACCATCACCTGCATCACCTTCTACTTCTCTGCAATTCACTATACATGTTGGCTCCATCATCTTTCCTAACACATAGTCAGGGTGCGATCAGCCTCTGCTGATTTTTTTAAATGTATCCCCTGTCAAATTGCTCAAAGCTATGTTATCAATTGATCATACATTATTTACCTAACATTGAAGTATTTTAAACTAATTAAATTGTTGTAACGTTAACAGTCTAGAGTGCAATAGAACGATAACATCTGAGCAATAGTTGCTAGCTTTGTATAGCCACTGCAGAGCTCTGGGACGCCAGCTGCTGAACTTTGGGAGATGTATATAGCTACTAATAGGTGACTGTGAGCCGGCTACAGGCACCGCCAAGTGACGTACCTTTCAGGGGCCTTGGTAGTGGAGTTTAGCCAAGAAAAAGTGAGCTTCATGTGGTGACAACAGTTAAGTTAGGGCACCAAAACAACTATTAAAGTTTAGGAAAAAAATGGTTTGGTTTAAAACCCTCCCAAGGGTGGCCGGGTCGGATTAGTGGTAGAGCAGTCGCACATATACTGAGAGGTTTTTGCCTCGACACAGAGGTCCAGGGTTCGAATCTGACTTGTGACAATTTCCTGCATGTCTTTCCCCTCTCTCTCCCCTTTCTCACCTTCTTGTCCTATCAAAAATAAAGGTGGGAAACTAGGGAAGACTAGGTAATACCACAATGTTTCATAGAATTCCAACCAAAACGCTGACCGCTGAATCTATGTACACTTGTTCTGGATATGGATCCAAATACGCCTGTAGCCACCTCCAAGAACCATCGTGTTTGCTCAGAACATTTCACTGAGGATTATTATTATAAAAAAATTGAATTAGCCATACAGACCATGAAACGTGTGCTGCAGGATACGGCCATCCCTAGTACAGACCGGACAAAGTGGATCCCCTGCAGCTACGGTAAGTGTTCTGTTATGTTTTCAGAGGACTAGCTAACTACTATAACAGTCGTAACGTTAGTAACACTATTACATGAATAGGGTGGTCACTACTATTGCAATTGTTCTCGGACTACATTTATCCACTGTAACATTACTGTGTTGTCACAAATGCGCTTTTCACCCCAGAATAAAATGAGCGATTCTAGAGCTAACGCTCATGACTGTAGCCTTTACATTGCTAATGAATTGGATTCCACATATACACCACCAGTGTTCATTCTGATTCTCCCCTCGATCTCAGTCTGTTCGGCATTTTGTCTGTTGTAACTCCTTGTCTGTGTATTCTGGCTCAAAAACATATTTTCAAGTAAAAAGTAAACAAGTAAAAATCCTCTGACAATTCTTCAAAGTCAGTCATGATCACCAGTCTTGTTTGCTACTAGCTAGCTATTCACATTGGTTTTGTTGACGGAAGTAACTGTGCTTTTTGGTGTTGCATTACTCACTATTTCTTTAACTGTCTATGCAATTACTCCGCCCAAGTACCAGTGCTTCGCCTTTATGAGAATATAGTTCCCAGTTAGTATGCCGTTAGAAGATGGCACGGTCTCATGTGACGTTGTTATTTGTACACCCTGTGACTATACAAATCACAACATATAAACAGGAACATGTTGGTGTTATTTTGTCACTTATTGGGAGCAGTAGACTAGTTGGAGCCGGTTACCTGCAGCATCTGTGCTAGGTTAAGCTAATGCTGGGGGTGTCAGACAGAAGTTACAGCACGCATGGAGATGAGAAGGGTATGTAGCGTCTTGTCTAACTCGGGGGTAACGGTGAATAAGCTGAAGTCCCAATAAGTCGGCATGTTCCTTTAAATAAGTGTTTTGGCATGCCTGGCCGAGTGGCACTATCCATGGTATTGAAATGGTTTTTCATTCTTGCATTTAAAAAAAAAAATGTTTGTGCATTATCAAAAAACAGGCAATTTGAAGACATCCCCTTAGGCTCTTGGAAATGGGGGTCCATAGATAAATCTGAGCAGTCATAATGCAATGGAAATGATTAAAAAAAGAAACTTTTTACTTCTTACTTTCAAAAGGTTTTTCTTCTCTTTCTTGTGAATACTGCATACTTTCCTCTACTTAAGTCTCTAAAACCTTCAAATGAAACAAGCTGATATGGAAAAATCAGTGTTTGGTTATGATGGCCGAAAACTATCAATTAATATATTAGTTAATCAACAGGAAATTAATCAACATGTATTTTTCATTCTCTAGTTGCAGCTTCTCAAATATAAAGAGTTGCTGCTTTCCTTCATTTTATATCATTGTACAGTGAAAATCATTGGAGTTTTGGACTATTGATCGGTCCAAAAATTAAAATAGGTTACCTATTGCTCTGCAACACTGTGATGAGCCTTTTTTTATTTTACAGACTAAAAAATTAATCGGAAGATGACAGATTGATAATGACAACAATTGTCAGTTGCAGCCACCACTGCAACGGTTACCACTCCTAATTTATGTTGACACTAAAGCCGTCACCTCTCATGAATGGTCACAAGTAGCTTCACTTTAACAGGTCACAAGATAAAAGGGAAGGAAACGTCTTGACTCAGCAATGAATAAATGAACATTAAATATTAAAATTTAATCATCCTGCACCAATAGGATGTATAATGCTATACACATTTAAGGTATATGTAGAATAAACTAATAATTTGGACACAACTATTGGACTGACTTTTTCCATCTGCCATTGAACTCTCTGGTGCCCCCCAGAATGGACTGGTCTGGTTCTCCTACCTTTCATCCCTCTTTCTGCCACATACTGTTTTTACTCTGCCACTCTCCTTTTGATGTGCTTCCCTCCCTCCTCGCTGCTACCTGTCCCCTCCCAGAGAACAATACAGGGTACCTGAGTCACACCCTGCCACCCCTTGCAGGGTCCAAAGTGCTAGAGTGATAACGGAGCAGACAGGGTGAAGAGGCCACTGTTTTAACAGCCATTACCAGGATAGGTGTTGACAGCTAGAGTGCCTGTGCATCCCTGCCTTTCTCTCTCTCCTTCTTAGCGTTGGAAGTGTGCGTGTGGAACAATGCTCCAATTAAGGCACAGTGGAGGAGTGGCATTAGAACAAGGACTGTGATGAAAACGGTGGAATTTGTTGTGCTGTTAGGGCGATGCATTTTCACTTCAGGATTAGGCTTATGGCCCTGTTAGGTGCCAAATATCTTATTCTCCCTTTATGTCTGATTCTGTTTGTATTTCTGAACAAACGCAACACCAGACAGTGCTAAGCTCATACTAAGAAGAAATTGCATCATGAAACTGACAAGAGAAACAATTAGACAAAAAGCTGCCAAAATTAAGCAAGTATTGTTTATTTTTGTTGGGATTTCTGTTGTAACATTTTGGCAAATGAATGAATGAGACCAGCTCTGAATGCTAACTCAATTTGTTGTTTCAGTTATACTTCACTAAGATCGGCTTTACTGCCTTTAAATCCCCATTTCCTATTGGGGGTCCAAATAAAATTCACTGAAAAAATGCTTACTCAATAAGGTGGGAGTTGCTTGCCATGAGCTTTAATCCAACGTATCTCTTTGTTTTAAATCAAATGTGGTATGTTTGCCTCTGGAGTTGCTTTGTTTAATGGCGAGAAAGCTAGAGAATGCAGCCACAGCGCCTGTAATCTCAAAAAACAATCAGCTGCTCAAGATAAAGGCCAAATCCACAGTAATTATTGCACCTTAAACACAAGGGTTTATGCTCATATCTTTCTCTTTTGTTTTAATTTGGGGAACAGCCAGACAGAAGGCATAATAGACAGCTGTAATTATGAGAAGATTGTGAAATAGGATTATCTGTTAATGCTTCACATACAGTAGAGCATTCCTGGTGAAAGGAAATTATTTTCAGTGCAGAGGAAATAAAGCAATGCAGGGTTGCAGTGTAACATCTCTGCATCTTGATAAATTAGCAATGAGGATGTTGTTTATTCTGCTATATTATGATATATTTAGAAATGTTTAGGGCAGAATTACAGGTACATGAGAGGTACAGAAAAGGGCAGAAACAGAATCTCTTTACCCCTGTGGGCTTGATGTTCCCTGTGGTTAAAGAGCCTTGTCTTGTCGGATCTGTTGTGTCAGAGGCAAAACAAGACTAACAAATTCTTTCCTGTGTTTCGTTTTCAGCCTGAAGCAACACCAGCAGTAAGCCAGGGAGACAGGCTACTCTGGAGACGAAGACGGAGATTATTGGAATAAACAACTTCAGAAAAAAAGGACTTGTCAGAAACCGAAGAGTATGAGAAGGTAGTTCAGAGTAACTTCAGAGAGAGCAAGTGTGTTCGTGTGTGTGTGTGTGTGTGTGTGTGTGTGTGTGTGTGTGTGTGTGTGTGTGTGTGTGTGTGTGTGTGTGTGTGTCATAGGCACCCATACATGCATTTGCAATATGCATTTGCAGTATGCATGTGTGGGTCATTGCGACTGTGTTTATTTCTATCTTTGATCTAAAAATATATCTGAGATTTATTTAGCACCTAAGTGTTTGATATGAGTTCTCGCTACCCAACAGCCGTCAAAAGACTTGCGGCTGCATATTGCCATATAACTCCTGTGTGAGCCACAATCTTAAAATTTTACTGATGTCAGTGCGTTGCCCAGAGTGGTAATAATCATTACAATGATACAATGATAGTCATAGAGCAGCAGTAATAATAACTAGCCGTCCCCCAAGTGCTCTGACAGTGATCCAAGTCTTCTGTTTCTAAATGCATTTCATATACAGTGATGGTGGCACATGCATGGCTCACTTTCAGACCACTTGAGACCTACTCAGGTCCAGACCTTTAAGTCCAAGGACGAGAAAACTCCCAACGACCTCAGCCATTACAGGTTGCATGAATTTCCATTCAAAATTTATTTTTGGTTTGAATCTTGTGTTATCTATAAATGTAGTGGATTGGTGTCACTTTTTGCAAATGGTGGATGTGTCATTTTAAAACCCTTTCTTTCTCACGTATTTCAAATAATCAAAACCTTGAGCTATGGCATGGTTACAGTAAACAGGGCAGTGGAGAAAAGCAGCACAAAGACTTCTAAACTCCTGCTCTGAGATGTGCCCTGTGCAACTTTGTTAATCATCTATTGCTGAAAACATTCCCACAGCACTGAATAATGATGTCAGATGCAGTCTGGAGGTGACAAAAATTATCTTCTCTGTTGAGATGGGTGACATGTAGATAATATTTTTGAAATTTTTCTGTGAGAAAAAAATAATAAAAATCACTCCCAATCCATGTAGCAGCCAATGTACAATACAACTGGGATGTAATTAAATGCATGCAAAATGTGAAATATTGCATTCACTAGCCTTTTTTGGAAACCTACTGCTTGTGCGTTTTGGCAATAGCGCTGCTTTCTAGCGATAGCTTCATAATGCATTAATGCACATGCTTGCACCTGAGCAAAGAGGTCACCTTTTAGAACTCGACAGGCTTCTTTTCAACGTCTAATTTATTCATCAAAAAATTTAAACCTTTTGATACCTGGAAATCACACAAGTCACCGCTCTATAACACCGCTCCGAGTCTTCAGAGTGTCTGTAAAGGGAGTTTCAACAATGGTTTGTAGTAGCACAAGATGAGCAAAGAGAAGACACGCTCTACTTTCCTGCACTGGCACTAAGCAGCATTTCTCTATAGCCTGAGGAACAGACTGAAAAAAACACAGCACTCAATGCTAAGCTATCTTCTGTAAGGTATTGTTGGTTTAAGCTATTATTTTCTCTGTAAACACATTAAAAATGTTTTTATTTTGTGATTTGTTTATTTCATGGTGACGGGAGTGAATTACGAGTGACCTGATTAAACTTGTATTTCTTCTGCAGACATATGGATGAGTAATGGTTTTATGCAATCACACTAATATTAAGAACCATACGAGGCTTTGAAGTGAAATTGTTTAACAAACAAAAAAAAGCAGTTTGTGTAAATAAGCAATAGCTGCAGGTGAAGTTTGTGTTTTAAGTACAAGAGTTTTGTATTCATAGTGTTTGTCTGCACTGAGCTACAGGGCGATAAGGACAATGTGTTTCACGTGGATATTACTGAAAAATACAAATATGCTGGCACTGAAATGAGAATAAAATGGCTTTTGGTGGGTCATGTTTTTAAATGGGTAACCATAAGTGAAAATAAAGTCATCCTGAGCCGAGGAGTCAGTGTTGATGGACTGATGGACATTTCAGCATTGGAAGACAGTGATCATAGAGGGATTTGGATAACAGTTTTTATGAGGACGACGACAATCACCATAAAGATGTCCCCTCAGAGAAACATCAGATATGTGACTCTTTTGCCAGTGGATTCATATAAACAGCCAAAAATGACGATGCAGGACTACAAACTGTTGGATTTTGACATGACGTCTAAAATTACCAATCCCTCTGTTGTCGGTAATGCCATTAAAAAAAAAGTAATTTGGTATTTTTAATCTGCATCATGACTGTTTTGATTACTATTTACCCTCATTTCTCACACTGACTGTATTTACAATAGAAGCGGTGTCGGGGTGTAGCAATATCACAGTCTGTGCAGAGAATGATGGCGCCATGAGTCACATAATTTACCAGATGTCACCTAATATATGACAGAGATGTATCTATGAGTAGGAATTTTGTGACATGTTTACAGGTAGGTGTCTGTATGTGAAGCTGTAAACTGCACTGGCAGTGGGAGACACAATGTGAGCTTTATACCATGAGCACATTTGTAAAGACATCTGATGAATACAATGAAGAGGACACTTAGTATATCTATTTTCTCTTGCAAAATCCAGACTTGTGTTTTTCATTTTCTATGCGTTTGCACTGCCTTGTAGATGTGCTAAATTTGCTTTTCCTGCCAGCAAATATCTGTTACCACACATGCACAACTTTGAGCTTTGCAGTATCAAACACACAATAATATTTAATTATTATTCATATTAATTAGTCTCCATTTACTTTTAGTAAGTTAGTTCATAGTAGTCAGTTCATCTTGTCATTCCCTTTTTTCTGTATAACCATCATACAGCACCTCAGCCAAAGGTACATCAACAGATACATCAAGAAATATGAGATGAGGAATATAAGATATAGATATCCAATAATGATAAATGACATTGTAGTTTACAATTAGGCAGATGAAATCAGATGGGAAAAAATGTAAAACCGGACTTTTTAGATCAATATTGATATCTGAGCACCATCACAGAAACACACACGCCTTCTTTAGAATATTATATACACATGAGTATACCTGCACGATTCAGGGAAAAATATGAATATTTAGCACCTGTTATAGGTGCCAAAAAAATCTATGTTTGGTAGTGCCAATATGTTTTGTTTTGTCCTGGTCAAAAAAGTCATGGCAGAGAATCGTAATATCAATTCTAAGCAAAAAAAAATCATGATTCATATTTTTCCTTGAATCATGCAGGCCTACACAAGTATAATAACCACAGACTTTTACACGATGTTACATCTTTCTTTAACTTTTGAATGGAAATCAAACTTGTTGTAAAGAGCAGCAAAGTAAAGGCATGAAAAAACAAATGCAAGAGAGAAGAAATCAGTGCAAACCGGAGATTCTGTTCTCTCTTAATGGCCCACTGTAGTCAACAGGAGATGCACTAAATAAAACATTGAAGCTGGTATTATGTCCTTTTCACTGTGCTATCCAACCTCTATGTATCATAAGTCAGTGGGTGTAAGAATACTAGGCCACCACTCCACTTAGCCCACAGTAGGGCATGTTATCTCAGCTCATCCATATTCATGACCCTGTCAATGTAACCCCATGTTCTGCTGGGATACGTTTCTGCAAAGGCAATCTTTCTACTGTACAGCTCTGCTCCGTGAGAGTGGCTTTGCCTCACTGTAAACTTTGAGAATTAGCTGTGGTAATTGATTGTGCAATAGTTCCACACCACATGAAGGAGTATATATAAAGCTAACTTTCTGCCAAAACCCAATCAAAACATGTTTTACAAATGCCCTACAATTCAATAACAGTGTGGTTTGCAAATAGAAAAGACCATTAGCACACTCATGCATTTTTGTTACATTATGCTTCAGAAACAAAGAAACCATGTCTTACAAGTACAAAAAAGATATCCTACATAAACAAAAAAATATCATGTGCCTTATGGCACAATCTTTCCGCAGTAATTATGCAGAAGATTTTATCACAAATGATCAGTTTTTCACCCTACACAACAGCAGGTGGCGCTATGAGTCAATTCAAACGTGCTGGGAGGATAAATGGGCCAACAGACGGACAAACGGATGGATATTATTGTACCACTACTACATCTCACTTTATACTATATTACATTTATATTCCATACTATTTAACCTATACTGTATACTATATTATTTTACTTTTTTTTATTTCAATGACGAAGGACGTTCATTTGGTTGCTTATCAGTGGCATTTTGTAATCTTTAGTAGCGATGGACCAATTTTATCGGCCGGCCGATTTATTGGGCCAATATTTGCGTTTTTACGTGTATTGGCATTGGCCGATACGCAGCTGCTGCACCGCCCATCTATCGCTAATACCATGGCAGTCTTAAATTACAAATCAAGCACTTATTTCAATGGCTACTTTTCAGTTTTATTTTTTCGTTTTCTTAAATTATTTAAATGTGTTGACAAATTTTGTGATGACCTGATTTGGCAAGCAAGGCATCCTCAAGGCTCTGTTGTAGATGTTGATAAAAGCCTTTTACCCTTGCACAGTTAACCAAATGCAGTGCACCCATCCATATGATGCACACTGCACACATAATTTGGGTGATATGAATGTAAGATGAATGCAGAAGTGACACTGATCTGTGGGGGAGCAGATTTTGAAAACAAATCCAGTGTAGCAGGGTTTACATTTTTATGATGTAAATTGAGGAAGCAAAAGCGGTATCGACTCCAAATATCGGGTCAAGAAAATTGGCAGCCCGTATCGGTCAAGGCATTTTTACTTCACACTGGTGCGCACCACCTTGGCTGCAGCTATTATACCACACGTTTAAGAGCCCTCACTTGCGGCAAAGACTGACGCACGTGTCTTTGCTATTTTAAGACCAACAAAGTTGTTAATTCCCTGTCCTGCGGCCACATTACTTAAATAGCAAAATGCATCTGCGCCCATCTTTGCGCCGATGTGCGTGCTTGTCTTACAGGAAGGTGTGTTCAGCTGAATACTTGGCGTATTGTTATCTTGCGGCAGCAGAAAGTGACCGCGCCATTGACCAACAAAAACCTGGTCTAAAGTCAGTAACGCAGCATTTCATTGTTATTTTAACAGTGCAGTAGTAAAATGCGCTTAGGGTTGTGCAGAGCGCCTGCATACTATGCTTGTGACACGCATGCAAGATTAAAAATTAAAATATTACGGTGCAAATCCGCTATCATAATAGCAATGCACCAAGGTACACAAAGGGAGTGGGAGATACACTCTGATTGGTTTAAGTACAACCCTTTTGAACCATGCGTCAAACTAGCAAAAGTGGATTTGGACACGCACTAAACGCACCTGCGCAAGGCACTTCACGCCGTGCGCTTAGATATTTAAAATAAGGCCCTAAGAGTCTAAGAGACTTCAGTCAGCATTAGAGCTGACAACAGCCACACATTGATAACATTAGCCCCTAGCCAGCTAGCAACAAGCCACTATCATTACAACAATCCGAAGCCAGCCAGCACTTAACTCCAGCGCCAGGTTGTAACCATGCTAGCAGCAGTTTAACAATCTGTTAGGAAAGCAGCCGTAGAGACCCCAGGCACCAAAGTCTGAACAGCGGCAATCTGTACATCTCCATTAACGTTACCGGGGTTTGTTCGGGGTTTGTTAGCTTGCTTGCTCGTTAACTGGTCAGCTACCAATGCATCGAATCACGAAAAACATAATTACCGTAATTCCTCAAATAAGGACCGGTAGTCAATTAAAAGCTGGGCCTCTGATAGTGGGCGGGCGCGTGGTCAACACGGACAAATAAAGACCGGCCTCAAATTGAAAATTGTGTGGATAACCTCCTAAGTGCCTTTCATATAATGTGCATTCAAGTTTATTGTAATGTACATTTCTACTAATTTAAAAGATTCAACAATATATTCATGCTTTTTTCCACACTTTGTTTTTCAGGATTACGGTACTCATGTAAAGTATTGTCCTACCGGTCTTTTAGTCAGTGCGGCTGTATATGTTACTCAGCAGTGTAGCGTGGAGTAACATACAGGTGCCAACACATGGCAGTAGCTACATTGGATGTAACACGGTTCTCATTTAGTGACAGCAGAGAATGACAGACTTTTCAACAACAAAAAGTAAAGAGTTTTAGGTATGCAGAGGAAAACTCGGGTGAAAAAGCTGCGAGACATTTCAACATGGACCCCAGGAGAATCCGAGACTGGAAGAAACAGAAGGATGAGCCGACAAGATTAGCCGACAGCAGAGCACGGCTAGCTAGTGGAGGTTGGAGGACAAGAGTTAGCCTGGAGCTAGAAACAAAGCTAGCTAGCTATCGTCTGTAACGTTAATCAGATAATGGTGTGCTGCAAAACAGCAACTTACTACTCCTACTGTATGCTCTTATCATAATCTACCAGCAATACTGTAGTACCTGTATTTGAAATAAATACCCGGTGCATTTACAGGGTTCAAACTGACACAGTGGTGGTGTTTGATTATTTCTTACCCAAATTGCTCTGTCGCCCTTCTGGCTGTTGTTGTAAATGGTGATTTGCAAATGTTTCATTTAAACCTATTAATTTACAACAATTATACTAATCACACAGATAGAATTAGAAATAAAGGCCTGCCTCTAATAGAAGCCTGTTTCAAATAAAAGCCGGGTACCTTCTGCGGTTCAGGCAAATAAAGGCCCCGGCTCTTATTTGAGGAATTAGTAGTATGTTGGTAGAAATCTCAGCCATTTCATTAAAATGACATGGATAAACGTTACAAAATTACATATTGTATGATTAAATCTTGGCAGGAAACTAGCTCGTAGTAGTATCAATGACTCAGTAATGGTACCCAGAGCACCAGAATTTTGGATGCTACAGTTTCCTCTATGTGACCCCGTACCACTGCATCATTATGAGAAGCATTTGCTTAAAATGTCAAGATGGAGATATGTCTTCAGTTGACATTTCAAAAGGACATGTGGGGCAAAGGGGTTGCACTAAACAAAATCTCTTCAGAAAAGACAGGGGAGTGACAATTTCATTACTGTACAGCACTTTCTCTTTATGAGTGTGAAGCAATCGTAAACACTGAGTCACCCCTTCTGACAACTGGTAAATGAACAAACAATTTCTTTCAGGGGAGAACAACGCTGGCTGCTAACATTTCTGGACTTTGATCCAATTGTACTTTTACGGAGCCCCCCTGGGGTCAGCGGAGAAAAAAACCGAATCCGTGCGCTCTGTTTAATGTTGTCTGCATGCACCTAACTAGCTGTATGTCAGCAGCGGTGATGTGACCTCAGACAGCCGAGTAGCAACAGATTTCCACTCTGCTGCTCTGCTCCATGCAGCATTCTGCTCATTGTCAGAGCCTGTCAGAGCTTCCCTGTCAAAAATCATTGTCGCCGTCACAATATTCAGCCCTACGGCCCGGCTGGCATTTTAGACAGTGGATCACATGCTGGCGGGTGACACAAGCAGCCTGACACATATGCAGCAAGCAGGACTTAATGGATCTGCATCAACACCAAAGTACTTGTGGTGTTGTGTGCTAATTCTTGAAGTCAAAGATGGGATGTTAGAGAAGCAATCTCACATCTCTGCAGTGGTACCTGACCTGTCTGGGTTGATTTATCTATGAAGGACTACAGGCTGACCATAGACCTGGCACACCGCAACTGTCCAGATCTAAAATCTGAATCTGAAACTACATCTATCCCAATCTCATCCTATTGGTAGTTTTTCCACCTTGTAAGGAACACAAGAGCCAAGACTCAACACTGGACCAAATAGAGCAGAGTTTTACAGTCCAGCTGTTTTCAAGGTCAACTGAAAGATTAAAGCTCAGTAAAATAGCAATGCTAATATAAAAAAATTTGTTTACATGATGGCCCTTCTTGTAAATTTGTATCCAATTTGCTTTTGTAGCCAAGGCCAATAGTTACATGATAATGAAATACTATCATGAGTGACCCTGAAAGATTCTTCCAGTTTTCTTAACCTTGTTGTAAGCTAAAAACAACACGGCTGTAGCGCCAGTCAAGCAGAGACATTGTTTTGGCATCAGCTAGAATACAAATCCATCTCTTGCTATTTATCAAATGAGGAAACTTTGCCAAGTGCCAAACACTCTTCTAGTAAAAAGTGTTTTGTTGTTCTTGCTCCACAGCTGGCCAGAGAAGATTTAATTAAAACTCTGATCTGAGCCCAACTGCACCTTATATGTAGATTGTGTGTCCCTGTG
Source organism: Percina caprodes (assembly GCA_013375575.1). Classification (NCBI taxonomy): domain Eukaryota; kingdom Metazoa; phylum Chordata; class Actinopteri; order Perciformes; family Percidae; genus Percina; species Percina caprodes. The sequence continues at coordinate 2,057,300 of JABXJD010000024.1, forward strand.
CCTCTGTCTGTATGGCACCAGTGGATGGCTGCTGTGCCCTGATGTTGTCAGTGGGCTGCTCTGCTGTGCTGACAGGAAAAGTTTTCTGTAGCAATGTGTGTATGTTCTCTAATGTCTATTGTTTAAGCCTACGTGGCTCCTAGCCCAAGCTGAAGCAATGTAAAAGTTCTGCTGCCAGTCAGCCCCGGACAGTTGAATGAGGATCTGGATGTTGTCTCGTATGCTATCTTGATAGTGGTCCCATGATATAATAATTGTGTTCTGTGCCCAATATCTACCATTACCAACAATGAATGACAGTGTGGTAGCATTAGGGGCTGCTTGTTTGATTATTGTGGCCAGGTTTTGGGTAATTTTAGCAATGGAAGTAGGGTGTTCTGCTGCAGACATTACTGAGATGGTGAGAAGCTTTTATAAGTCTCTAAACAATGCACATCCTCATACTGAAGCCTGTGTCACTATTGTTGGGTTCACTAGATGGCTGGCCCCTTCATGCACCCTAAAAAGTTCTTGTATTGATTTTATTAGGGTGCATGCTCATCGCAAACTATTTCACCATCTTTCATGACAAATTAGTCTTATTTGTTCAATGGAAAAATAATTTAATTTATATAAAAACGGGACCTCTTTCCAAACAAGTTACATTTGATACAAAAATCCAAACAAATGTACGGTTTACCAAAAACTTATTTACCCAACATAGTTGCTCCTTTGCTTCAAATTGTAGTTGGCACATTCTGGCTTACAGGAAACCAAAAGGGATTGAGTTTAGGCATATGGATGTTCCACAACACCTACACTACCAGGCTATGCATAAACTGGGCCAATGAGGCAGCATTTGGCCTAATACCATATGTATCTGGGCCTCGACTCAGGAGGGGGACAGGCAGTGTAATAAGTCTGTCAGCTGACTTCTACATCTGATGGTTTCCCCCTTGTGACTGCTGTCATCTCAGCATTCTGCTCACAGCCTGCAGAGCGCACCCCAAAACAGGGATCTAAATCTGTAACCAGCATACAGACATACACACATACAGTACATGCACAGACAGCCCGTCTGCAGCTGAAATTAAGCTGTCAAAGCTAACAGGCAGCTAGTCAGGTGCTCTGTCTCCCTGTCAACCAAATCCAATCAATAACCATAACTGCTGGAGCAAATGTGCATTTGCCTTAATATGTCTAGGAATTTAAAGAGGGACGTCTAACTTGTCTTATGACATTTTTTTTTAAAAGCTATCAGTTTTTGTTTTTTTTAATTATTTTTAAGCATTCAAAGTTATTTTTCCATTGAGGCTTAAAGAGAACTATGTTTGGAAGCATTTTGCTTTGACTGACAGGTGCTTGTTTACTTGCTGCTCTTTGGCTCCATTTAGTTTAGTCATCCTTGCCTAAATTTAGCTTTCTGACTTCCTCTTCATGACACAATCACAGAAAGACTGTGTATCAAATCCAGACTATGCTATTAGTACATACTAATCTTCATTGCTTAATGCATTAGCAGTTAGTGTGAAAGAAATTAATGTATCTTAGCAATTTATACATCGTATACAAATAAGATGTGCATCAACAGACTTAGTAAATATGTTGTGAATTAGACTGATTAGCAAATGATTTTCCAAGTCTTATTTTTTCTAATCTTCCTAGAGCTGTCTCCCTACTTAGTGCAATTTGTCTTAATCCTTTAGCTGTAAACAGCTGTTCCATTTCCTTGTCTTAATGGCATTGTGGGAGAATAGCGTCAATTAATACCATTCAAGAGTAAAAATTGTGTGTGTATACTGATATCTTTAAGTGCATTTAATTTTATTAGTTAGGTGTTAATACACTAAATATAAAAGAAAATGTCCCGCTAGAATTAGGTTGTACCGTGACATTGAAACACAGATCCAACTTCAAAACATCCCTTTAGAAACATATGGGTGATGTCAAATATGCTACTTCTATGTTTTTTTCTGTAATTGCTGCAAATTATACAAATACTATATCTGCCTAATGTACCTAATGTAGATTATATCAGTGCACACCCGACTGGGTGTGGTGGTGACTTTGCTGCAAATCGTGTAAGATGTCAGACAAAAACAATAAATCCACGGTTTAATAGGAGTTTCAGCTAAGCAGAAAATTACCTTACAATCATGAACACGACCAAATTAAAAAGGTGTGCACAGTAAGAGAACAAGGCACCAAGTTTTATAATGGGTCAGCATTATGTGTGTGTGAGAGAAAGAGAGAGAAAATGGATAATGGTCAGGCAGAGAAAGAGAAGGCCTAATTTTAGTGGAGTAATATGTAAATCACTTTCTCAAAGGTCTCTAAGACTTCTCACTAACAAATACAATGCTAAGTAAGTAGTAGGGCAGTGTCATAATTTCTATGGTTTTGGCTTTTGTACTCCAGCACATTACATTTGAAGTTAAAATTTTTTTTAAGGCAAAGTGCTAACCTTCAGCACCGGTGCTGACACCATTACTGGGTGAACCATGTAAGAATTGTAGCTATTTTATACTCTCTGTGCATTTCAAATCTTATGTAGCAGCCAAGACAGTGATCCTAATACAACTAAAGCAACCAAACAGTTTGTATGACTAAACTGTGGAATATTCATGATTGGCCAATCAGTCAGTCACCTGACCTCAAACCCCTTTGCTGAAGATCAAACTGAATATAAAGACTCTGAAAAGGGCAAGAAGTGAAGATGGATACACTACATATAAAGAGCATCAGATATGAAAGTTAATATTAGGGCTGCACGATTATGGCCAAAATGATAATCACAATTATTTTCATCAAAATATTGGGCTTTACATTAATCCTGCCATCATCTGCTGAAATAATTTTAATGACTCAGTGTGCAGCCCGTTACTACATGGTTAATGTGTTTAAAGCCTTAAATGTTACATCACATGAATAATTAAACACTAAAATGGATGAACCCTGTGTATCTAACGATTTACAACCCCTCTACTCTTTAAGGCAGAATATCAATGGGTCTTGGCCTCAATCAGCCACTGTAAAAGTAAACTGAGATGGAGTGTAATACAGAGCCATTAGAACACTAAAACGCACTTAGTCTTCATTAGAGGAGGAAAAAGTGGTAAGTGACTGCACGGCAACCAGACTCATCTTTTGTGCTGGTAAATGTAAAAGACCGGGGAGTTAACTGGGCTGAGCTCCCCACGAGAAGAGATATATAATCTTTTAGGTCACAAACCAGAGGGCGGCTGTCATCACAATCGCTGTGGGATGAAAAACATTGCAAGGGTTGGAATAGACTGCTAATATATCTCAGGTCCCAAGGGTGGATGATGTCATTCCTAAAATATGCAGCGGTTTTGAAGTCCGCGCAAAAGCAGTTGACAGTTTGCACATGTGAGTAACAAGCGTCACTTCTCGTGACACACGTTAACACAACACAGCAAAACAAGAATGTTAATTCTTGAGCAAGACCATCTTAAAAAGTTTGCAACAGATTTCCATCTTTCAAAACAATAACAACTTATATGAATGAAAACTTGCGGTACACATATTGTTCATGCCCTTGCATTCATACAGTCATCAGAAAATGCACACACAAACACTCCATGACAGGTGCAATCTTTCTAAAGAGTCAAAAGATGCTCAGAGACTAAATATGAACATATCAGCTTACAGGCATTATGGTTACCTCACTGTTCAAAGCTGCAACAGCTGTAGTAACATCAAAGTTGAACTGAATCTCATGTTCAAATTCTGGTGGTGAACAATATGTGATTAGATCTTCTTTTAAGAACACAGGACTAATTTCAAGCATATTTTGCCAATCAAGCCTTTCATTTGAAGATAACTGTCAACAAGCAGTAACAGAAGCACTCATCTAAAAAGTAAATGAGAGGCTCATTACTCTAGCTCTGCAAATGTGTATAGATCTTAAAATTTGCAATAAACAAACACAGCCTTACTTGTTGGCCTTACTTATTGTGAGAAATTGCGTCACCTGCATATGTGACAGGTGACAGAGCGGCAGAGAGACACAGAGGCAGACGGATGGACAGGGACAGTAGAGGAACCGTTACTGATTGGACCGCTTACCCTGTGGGTACAAACAGCAGCACAGAGCAAGCGTGAGAAGGGAAAGGGATGTGTTTTCACATTTCAGTTTGGGCCACACACAGGTTTTCTATTAGATGACAGATGACACGCTTCACACCCTGCACACTGCAGATATCACTCAGCACAGCCCTTACCTCCGCCTCCCTCCCTTCTCCATCTGGCTACTAGCTCATACCAATTTTACCCCCCCTTCAACACACACACACACACACACACACACACACACACACACACACACACACACACACACACACACACACACACACACACACACACACACACACACACACACACACACACACACACACACACACACACACACACACACACACACACACACACACACACACAGTATATTTCTATATCAGCGTGTCTTCCTTTCCAGCAGCGTAGCTCTAGCCAGGTATGGTAATGAAGTTAATCGGATTGTCGCCTGCGGAGGAGCACAACTTTCACAAAGTTCCAGTTAATTTTACCTTTACTCAATCAGCAGCTGCCCGTCTTCCTATATTCTGTGTGTATGTGAACAGAGTGTTAAGTGTTTGTTTTTGTGTCTATGCGTTTGGACGTGTTTTTCTCCCTGGGCCGCATTACCAGCAGTTTGGCAGAAATCAGTCATAATCATATTTGCTGCTCTTTCTCTCTCTCTCTCTCTCTTCATCTGCCGCGAGTATAAATGTGGGACAGAATAAGTAGTAAGTTTCCTTCCCAGTAATCTCACGCCTGTGATCAACTTTTATGACAAAGAGTTTACAAAGACCACTTAAAAGAGTTGGGTGAGTGCTGATAAAAGACACTTAAAAATGACAATGGAGTTTATTGCCACAAAATTACCACACCACATTTCAAATCTCAAAAGGGATGTCCTTGTCTCGGCTTGTCCGCATGGCCGCTCGCAGTAATGACATGAACTAGGTGTCAGAGGTTAATGGCCTGACGGCGGGATTAGCTCTACCATGCTGCCATGCTTGGCTACGAGGGAACCCCCCGGAGGATCATGTGGCCCAGGGAAAAGGGAGTTACATATTTCACTCTCTCACATCCACACACTGCATACCATTGTCTCACCAGGGTCCTTCACCCTGTGGCCTTGCTCCCCACTGTGTGAGTGTGCGTGGGGATGACTGAGGTAGTTCACAATGTGCCACAGATTTTATAAGCACTGGCAGGTCTCTCTATATTTATTCTCCCTTGACATTGACCTTGCCGCACTGTCTCCACCCCCTAAGTCTGAATGCCAGTGTTGTCAATCAAAGCCCCCAGCATTACCTTAGGGACTATTCTAATGAGGTGCATGTTGACATTATGGGACAAAAGGCTGCTTGTAAGACTGTTTCATACAAGGGCAGTCATTATGATGTGTGAGGAGAGAAAATAGAGACAGTAATAGCAACTTTAGCCCAGCTGTTTGATAGATAAGCCAAAAAAAGATTTATTTTTCTATGTAGTTGTGCAATCCAGCACATAATAAGAAGGCTAGATATTTTTTGACATAATTTCAGTATGAAAACAATGCCCTGCGTACACTGCAAGTTAACATTTACCTCATTGGTCTATTTTTCACTATCCAAAGTCCAATTTGGTTTCACGTTGTCTCCTCTAAGACTTCATTTCTGCAGCCAAACGTTGTTTGTGGAGACTTGGCAGGAGTGTGTTTTTGTGGCCCTGCAGCAACAAACATACAGAGGAACAAGCTTCCTGGTAATTAGTGGTCTCTCACACACACACACACACACACACACACACACACACACACACACACACACACACACACACACAAACTCTAAAACAGACAAAGAGGATTTACTGTTGCAGTGTCAAAACTGAATTTCTCTTTTTTTCTCATCTTTCCACACAATCACACATACAAGGCTCTCATGTATGGTCACACATACACACACACACATAAACTGCATCTTAAAAGGTGGTCGATTTAATTTTCCTCCAGTGCTGACAAAGGCCTCTCATCATTGAACAGAGACAAGCCGCTTTTATCGACTGGCATCCAGAGGGGCCCGGCAGCTATTACAGCAGCAATGAGTGACTGGCCCAGTCAATAGACTTTCTATTAGTGGACTGTTCCTTCAGCCCCACACCAGCACACACACACACACACAGTGAGACAGTAGGGAAGAGAGACTTGGGAGCTCTGTGAAGGTTGGGGAAGGAGCAGATAACCCCCTGAGGAAAATGCATTGTGTGGGAGAGAGAGAGAGAGAGAGTGTGTGTGTGTGTGTGTGTGTGTGTGTGTGTGTGTGTGTGTGTGTGTGTGTGTGAGAGAAAGAAGACCAAGAGTAGATCAATAAGAGGAATAAATAGGCAATGATATCAGAGACATGGAAAATAGCAACTCCTAAATGCATATAGTACTTGCTCATCACACATGCAAGCAAAAATAAACAGATTACTCCGTTATTGAATTGTATCCACCCATAGAGTCACGATTATACTGCATTTCAACATAGTAACAAATGACCGTAGCTCTTACATTTAGTAAACACAGTATATGAATATAATGGCAAGTCTTCAGTGACCTTGGTCCTGCCTGCCCAAGGCAAATTTAGACAGATCTAGATGAGCTGTGAGGTGATCATGCTGATTCCCTCTAACAGAGGGAGTAATGGCCAAAGCCAACACCTTCATTCATCTCGGAGTATCTCACATAATACTGCCTTTAATTATGCTACACTGCTTAAACATACCAAGATTCATCTGTCAAAACAGGAGAGAGGGTCAAAAAAAGAAAGAGTCAGGAGCACTTTGACATTGACTCAAGCTCTATGCGGTGGAGTTTCAGTCCATGTTGAGATAAGTTGGCTACTGAAAATTGTGCTCTTTATATGAAAATTAAGGGACGTAAAACTTCACCTAGGGCTGGGCGATAAAACGGTCTTGATACTGGATGGCGATAAAATTCAGGTCAATAACAATGATTAACTTTGGACATATTTTACTCAATATGGATAGATCTGACAGCCTATCACACAGCAAAAAATAAACTCCATTCCATTTCAGAAGGGTAATGAGCACCAAAAGTTTAAAAAAAACGTCCATAGCAGAAGAAGACGTTTTTGGCTTGCCCGTCAAAGTACACGCCCATTTCCTACGCAGAGCACTTTTTGAGCTACCAGCTTTGAAGAAAATGGAAGAAATGAGTGGAACTGAGGGGCATGGGCCCAAAAGCAACAGTGAATGTTAACTTGCATTATTCTCCAAAGCTGATGAAATGGTTGACAAAAAAACATAACGTCAATTATATGGAAGTGGTTTGGTTATCTCAAAAGTGACGAAGTGCAGATTAACACGGTCAAAAAATATTTTCTCTTATTTGTTCAGTTTATTTTTGGTTTATTTAAATCTTTCAGTCTTTGGCTGGTGTTATTTGTCAACTAGTGGTGGGATCCTGGTTTAACCTACAGTACTGTAGCTACAGTATCTGGCAAAGCAAAACTTTTAAGGTTTGACAGTGTAGCGGATGCAATGTGCATGCTCCATTGTGCCTTTCTTTCCAAACAAATCGATTAATAAAAAAAAGAAATAAAAAAGAAAAAGAAATGCTTCCACAAAAAAGACAAAAAAGTCCAGGGTTGACCACACAAATGGAGGAGTTATAGAAGTTAAAAAAATAAAAAATACATGTTCAAAATGTGTGCACACTAAAAAAAGGACTTGATTAAAAAAACAGGCATCTAAATCAAACATCAATCTAAATCAAACCCTTTGCTGCGTGTCATCCCCCCATCTTGCTGTCTATCCACTGTCAACTCATAAATGAAGGGGAAAAGCACCCCATCCCCCCAAAAAAAACATTGGGACTTAAATAAATAACTGAACAATGGAGCATAGGCAGTAACTCATGACTAAAACTGGCAAAAGCTTGTGATACAAAATTGATGTGAGCATTTGGAAAAGCCCAGATTGGCTGAATCGTTGTGAAGCTGCAGTCTTTCTAAAGCCTCTTGATCTTTCAGTGTTCAAGACAGATGACCAAAGTCTGACCAATGCTTTCTGTCTGAAGATATAAAATGTCAAGGGGATTAAAAATACAAAGAAACTGTAGAGACGGTTGCATTTCAGACTTAATCTTTGCTCCTTTTCTGATGTGGTGTTGATTTGTATACAGAGCAATGAGCACATTGAGATGTGTCACTACCAACAATATGACAAAAAGCCCTTTTTAAAATTAGAAACTACTCTATGCTGCATGTGCATTATTCATACTAGCGCTGAAAATGGGAGCAACACAACAACCATGTACTTGTTAAAATTACAATGAATATGTATTTACTTTCAGGGGCCATGTATGTTCCTTTTACACATAATCAGAGGGGGCAGCAGCACCGCGGAGCACAAAGCCAAACTAAACAGGAGAAAAATTAGGAAAGACGTAGAGGAAAAAGCTTTCACATTTATTTGAATAACTTGGGAAAGTCACCCAAAGCTCAGATGTACAGCTGACTTATACTATAAAAGTAGTAGTCCCCAAAAATAAAATTTAGTTATCGGTCTATCCTCCAGTGGAAATTAAATGTCAACTGAAGTTCAGTGCTAAATAGTGCTTTGATCTAATTAAATAACTATCGACATTCAATCACAGTGTCTTAAACTAATCATGTAATGAGGAAACATTAAGACTGAAATGATTCCTTGAGTAACTCGAGTAATTTGATTACTACATAACGCAAAAATTTACCATCAAGGCTTCATATAATCCATTTATCTATATATAACGACAGACCACTGTGTTTCTGCACGGATGATTATTTCTGTCACACAGAGCGTTTTTACGGTGTTGTGCGTACAGGCATGTGTATAGGTCATAGATAGTGTACAGGTGACATGACGAAGACGGTGGGGATCGCACATTGGAAGAAGAGAGAGAAAATAGCGAGGGCGAGACAGGCCAGAGAAAATTACAGAAAGTGTCCAAGATTTTGGATAATTTCAAGCTGTAACAAAACAAAAACTCTGTACAGTATATGCAACTGAACTAGCTAACATCTACACCACACAACAAATCATCAGCCCTGTGAAGGACGCTTGTCAAAAGGTACGGGGAAGCTTTTTGACGCTTTGGCCGCTCTGACGTGGCAGCGTTCTATGTTCGATCATGGGAGAAGCACAAGCAGTCACTGCACGGCCAATACACTGAGACTAGAGACCTTTTATAAATTATATATATAAATATATACTGACAGAATTTGTATTCTTAATTGGTCACAGCAGTGTGTGTTAGCAGTTAGCTCGCTCGTTAGCTGCAGCAGCGTGCAGGCAGAGCGAGAAGCCACCAGACTAACCTAGTTATCCGTGCAGGACTTCACTGTGAGGGAACCGTTTAGAGACGATGTGACCGGCAGGTAACGTTAACTGGTCCCTATGTACAAACAACGTTATATCATAAACAATAAGTAACCCAGCAACAGCGATTATGAGCTTGTCCTCAGAATTAATGTTTTGGTAAGAATGAAAGTTTACATCGTATATTTCTCCAGAGTCTGCCAGTGCAAAGAACATCTGTATTCCGATTCTCAGCTGAACCGCGTCATAGCTCATTACCATAAAGTTTAAAAATTTAAACTTTTTGATTGAAGCTCTGGTCGCTCAAAACGCGACACCAACAGATTTGCCGCTCCATGCAGCTTAGAGAAGTCAGCTTCCATTGAAAAGGAATGACTTCCCGTAACTTTAGAAGCTCAAGTCGGTGGCGGTGTGTACGTACAGTAATGTCAAATCATTTCATGAATTTTTACAATGTACTACAGCACTTTGTTAAAACATAAGTTTGGAGACACTACCTTATTTAATCATTAAATTAATAGATATTTTTGAGTCGGTGCTGTAGTTTGTATACAGTACGTCTAAGCACCGCCGGCTGCTTCTAGAGACCAATCTTATTTCTCCAGGTTGTGGTTTTGATAAAAATTTGTTTGTAGCTCATTGCTAACCATACTACATTAGGAAAGATGCATAATTTGTGATTTAATATAATTTCGCTATAGAGTAATTGATCCCAGAAGTTTGAATTTGTGAATATTTTTCCTACTTTTCTCACGTTTATGAAACCGTGAGCACGGATTGTTATGAATCGCACAGTTCGTTAAAAGAAAAACTAAACCTTGCGCACGGTTCAGTTTTTTTTTTCTCCGCTGACCCCAGGGAGGCTCTGAATAATGATAACATCAGCTAGCTGTTTTTCCAACTTTGGTCAGTCCAAGGCAGGATTAGCTGGGAGACTTTTTCTAAACCAGGATACACTTATGGAACACCTGCAGAACAGGGACATGTAAGTAGTTCTTTTGTAGAATACGGTGAACTATGTGTGTTGTAGCAGTGTTTTGCCATTGAGAACGAGCTAGCATGCTAGCACTAGCATGCTACGGTTAGCCACCTTGTCTTGGCTAGTTACGTAGAAAAACCGTGCAGATTTTGAACAGCTCACCTGGAGACTAAAGGCAGAGGACATTCAGAAACCCGTATATCACTCAAAACAGCATGGATGTTTTTTTTTCCCAACTTTGTATGTGTGTGGAAGCACTAGAGACACAAAATAACAAATCCCCAAATCCCAGAAAAATAATATGGGCACTTTAATTATTCTCCGAGCCTTTTTCTTGCAGCACCTGGTGTAAATATCCTTTAAGCGGGGTAGGGCACCATCTATAGTACGTTCAGCCAAACAAACCACTATTTACTACTACTCTTTAATAAAGAAAAAGTAAGTATGCAAAATAGAGAATACACTGAATAGCAATGCCTTAGGCCTTTCTCTTCAAACCAAGAGCGCCATCTAGTGGGCTCAGAAAATAAAGACAATGGTTCACAAAGCTTCATTTGACCATCCCTAGCTGACAGCTAAACGGTGTAGTGTGACTGTATTTCACTGTAGAGGATTCCAACACGGGACCTTCAACAGTTTGTTACTAAAGCTATGAGCTAAAAGACACAAACTAGCACTTGGTCACTGCTGTTGTCAGAAATAAAACACAGACATGACTAAAGGTTGCATGTACTTAAAACTGTGCCAGAATGTACGTGTTGTGTTCAAATCTGCCCAAATTACTCATACCAATGGGGAAAACCAATCTAGTCTAATTCGTTAACACTAAACAGCACAGGTTTAAAAACACCTAATGCATAATGCGTCTTGTGGCCAGCTGTTTTTCAAGGCTAAATTTCAAAACAACTGGATAGATGGTGAGAAAATGAGAATATTTAAATTGTTCATGTTGTTGTTGTTCATTACTTTTAAAACACTTTCATCCAATCCCTTTGTATATTGTACATGGGACTCTGGCCTCAGATGGGTAAATGCAGCAGTGGCAATCTGCTGAGGAATTAGGTATTGTTTATTCAACTAAGCACAATAGTGCCAGTTGCCCTGCTAAACTTAGAGAATTAATAGGTGAAAGCTACATGGAAAATGATAAGACATGCCACCTGAAACTGGAGGTTTTCAGTGGGAGGGGAAGGATGAAGATGACCGACAAAAAACTTTGTCTTCAAGATTTTGTTAATTCAAGTTGCATTACTCCAACACTGACTGGTATTATGGCAGACAAGCATACACACTGCTGCAACCGCATACACACTAAAATGCTAATGTGAAGTACACACTTGTTAAACAAAACACTTGCAGAAATGGTGTTATTGTCAAGACATAAAACATTAGCATTCAGATAGAATTCACACACCCATTAACAAGAACAAATCAGTTTTAAAACACTTACAAACACAATGCAGCTATAGAATGTTTTGAAGGAGAATTACAGTTTTGTTTTCAGTATATTTACCAGCATGCTACCAAGAAAGAGAGAAATTGTCCAATTTCTTTTCCTTTTTCCCATAAACACATTTTCATTCCAGTCACTTTGTGTGCATATTCCTACAGGCAAAGACATTAGCAACAACCTTCTGACAGCTTAATCAGACGTCACAAAATTGTGACAGACTCAAATTAGAGGAACAAGTCAGGAACACTGACTTCACAGGACTTTTCAACATGTCAGTTCCTTATGCTTCATTAACACAGGCACCACACACACATTTTACTCTCACTTACTCTGTGTATGTAGAGTATGTGTCATGTCATTCCAAGGACGATGAACCCAGTCCACTTACTTTCAGGGGGTTTAGATCGTTTAGGGTGTGGTTTGGAGTTAATTTTAGACAATGAGCATAAAAAGGTAAGAAAGAATGTTCATTTTCATACTTTCATACTTGGATTTCGGGTTTCTAATAAAATACAAAAGTGTGATTTTCATTTTGGCCGTAATTGTGCAGCCCTAAATATACAAATGATATGAAGGACATTATGATAATTTGGATTTCTTAGTAGCCCAATGGGTAATGACAAGTTCCAGATGCTATTGCAAGAAAAATGTCATCTTATAGACCTCACGGGGCTCAAAAATAAGAATATTGTTATAATACTATTAATAATAATAGTTTCCCAGTTGCCCGTGGCAACCAGATTGAGTCAACTGGCAACCATTTTGTGGCCTCTGGTTGCCCCCTTTGGCAACCATCTGTTCAATATTCTTTTACATACAGTATTTTTTTTATTTTTTTTTTTTAAACACAAATATTGTAAATCTTTTTTGTGGTGATCCGATCTGTGATCCCTATTTGAGAGGGACGGGAAATTAAATTGCAAGCCCTTCTCGAATTGTTTCATTATTAAAATGTTTGTTACATAAGAAATGAATTGCTCCAAATATAGGCACTTTAAAACATGCCAAGAAAAAGCTGATTTGATGATGAGCCTGGTTGCCAAGCCGGCAACCACTTTTAAAAGTTAAAGTTGAGCCCTGCCTCATCACTTTCTCCTTTAAGCGTGATGCAAGGAAGAACAAGTCTTTCTGCAAGTTTTTGCAATATAATAATTTTTAAGTGCAAAGTCAGCTGAAATAAGCAGAGCAGGACCGTTTGAAAATCAAATCTAAATCTGGCCAATTTTGGTTGTGTGGTAAAGTAATAGACAGTGCCAGGCATTACTCTATCTACTATTCATCTACTATTTCCAACTTTTTTACATTGTGTTTGAAATGGTCTTTACAACCGAACAGCAATTAATAATGTATGGGCTCTGAAAAAGGAACGAAAAAGATCTGTCATCTGTAAAAAAAACGCCCGTGAATCACTGCCTCACGGTTTGCTTACCAGTGAATGAGACATGAAGTAAAACTGCGATCCATTCTCCGCTCTGCTCTGAAGCAGCAATGCAGCGCTGCTTGTGCATGTCTGTGTGTGGGTCGGAGTCCCGAGGGAGGGGTTAGCTGGAGCTCCGAGGAGATGCTCCTTTCAAATCTTGCTAGTTTTTTTTTAACATTACCAACCCCGCCTTTACATAAGTCCTAATACCTTAACAATGAAATACGTAATTTGTTTGTGCATTCCAAAAACACAAGGCTTTTTTCTGATACACCGCCCTGTGGTTATGATATGGTAAGATTTAAAAAAAAAGAAAAATTGGAAAAAAAAAAAATTGAAAAAAACTAAAACTCTTGGTTAAAAGGTAAGGAACAAATCCGCCTTATGTTTTGAGGAAACCAATGTTTATAGCTTTTACAAGAGGACAAACACTCAGTTTTTTCTTTTATCAAAAGTAGTGCTGTTAGTTAAACACGTTATTAACGGCGTTAACGCAAACCCATTTTAACAGCGTCAAATGTTTTATTGCAAGATTAAACGTTCTTTTTGGCCTAGCAAACTTTGTTGTTTTTTTTTCACATGCTGTTGCAACAACTAGTAATGTTTCAAAACTACACCACACCGGATCTAGCTAGACCGGAAACAAAACAGGCACGCCGCAAACGCTTGTTTGGGCTTGCAAGCCGGCCAAAGAGTAGTAACGTTACGGTTTGAGTGGATGGCGAGCACAAGATGCCGAAATGGATCCCAATAAGAGTCTGAATGGAAAGTTTACTTTTAAAAAGTTGCCAAACGTTTCCAATGACAAGACCTAAGTGATCTGTATGTTTTGTCGTTGTGAACTGAGCTATCATTGCAGCACGTCCAGTCTGAAATAACACTTGTAACACAGATGATGCAAATTCTTCCCCCCCCCCGTTAAAGTATTTATTGATGGACAGTGTTCCACTGTGTGAGAGATTATTTGCTCCAAGTGTGAATGACTGCTCCAGTGAGAATGTTACATGTGAAATTGAACACTAAAGTAGGCTATATGCCAATGTTGTTTTCAATAAAAAAAAACCTTTGCACAAAAGCGTGCCGATCCACTTTTCCATGATGATAAGAGCATTAAAATGAGACAAAAAAAATTATGGGACAAAAAGAAATCAAGGAACATTTAGAATAGATAAAAATGTGATTAATTGTGAGTTGATTATAACATTAATGCAATTAAATATTTTAGCTTCAAAGCTCGATTGTTGCCATGGTAATCAACTCCCAACTCAGTATTTGAATGCTTTGTTGTTGTTCTTGTGGTAAGACTCTATAATAACCATCACTAATGAATGGTACATTGATGGCTGATCAAACTTAAGTTAATACTTATTTTACTGTTAAACAATTAAATGATAATCACCAATGTTTTACAAATTAGGAGTATGTTTTGTTTTTTAAATAAAATGCAGGAGAGAATACAATTATGCTTTTTTCTTTTTGTGAGATTAATAATCAATCAACAGAATCAAATCACCAAAATAGACATTACTTGTGGGCCTGTGTCATGGCAATTCATGTGGTTGATGACAGTCTTCATAGGAATACAAAGACGCAGGAGAGTGCATATTTAAGCTCAACTGTAGTACCAGTGAGCCCTTACCTGAACTTAGTGGGGACCGCAGCACTACTAACAACACTGACAGTGGTTGCCCGTGCTGCTCTGAGAGGCAGAGTACACCATCACTAATCGTAAATACCACCTCAGCAGCTCTCTTATTACGAAACCCTAGCGGCTGTTGTGCCCTGCTCAGTAAGGTTGGGGATAATTGGTGTGGGGCTAATCCCTGTCCTTTTGAGACAATTTCCAGAACCCAGATTGGCTTGGCAAAGAGATGAAAACAATGTGAGCAGCAGGGATTTTGGTTGAGTCTGTAAGTCAAGGCGAGAAGGAGGATAGGGGAGAGACGAAGGCGAAGACAAGGGATGAGAGAAGAATGAAGCATGGGCTGCAGAATAAAGAAAGCGAGAATCTTAAATAGAGAGGTGGAATAATAAGAGGATGAGGAATCAGCCAGATGGAGGGGAGAAAGTAGAAAGAAAGAAATGAACAGGAAGAGAGAACATTTGCCATACATGCACGTGCCATTGCATGTGATGTATGTGTATCTGTGCTCGCTTGCCTGCTCTAGTGTGTGTGTGTGTGTGTGTGTGTGTGTGTGTGTGTGTGTGTGTGTGTGTGTGTGTGTGTATACTAGACTGAGTAAGCCCCGCTTTATTTGCTCTAAGGATTAAGAGGACAGCTCTAACACATGCACATTCTCGGGCTTAACGCGGTGCCAGACTCTTAGGCACACTCAAAACTGCGAGTGTGTAAAAAAAAAAAAAAACTGTGCACACAGGCACACGGCTGCAGAAATGATGAGCACATTCAACAACTATTTTTGAAGGCTCCACCAAAGGATCAGAAGGAAAGACAATGACAGTTTAATGCACAGAGTGGGACGCCAAGACATACTGTTGACACTTCAAGAGAGCTGTGATGTGATTACCATTGGTGTCCTGCGGTGAATTTTATATCTGTAATTTAGAAATTGGGGGCTGTTGAGCACAGTTTCTTCTATTATCTGATTGTGTTTCCCTGAGGAAGAGCTGTGTGCTCCTGCATAAGGAAGCTTAACCCAGAATGGTCACACAGGTCAAACACTATCATACCAATTCCCTAGGTCTGAGTAGCTGCTAATCTCAGCTGGCTCGGGACTGGATTATCCAATTATAAAACCCTGACCCCTGAAATGACCCACTCAGCACCAGGCACAGAGGCACATATGACTGCTCCTATGAGAGATAAAAGGACAAGGATTAGATTTTTTGAGAAACAGGTAGATATTGGAAAGATTTTCAGTAATTACTTTCTGCACCTTGTTGGAGATAAAATGGGGTAGAACTGCATGTAAATGTGTCTTATTGAAAGGATTATTTTCTTTCAGTCAGTCATTTCTTAGCTCAGTTTCAAAAAATATTTAGTATTTAGAGATGAAAAGATTAGTCTATTAATATTATGGTAAACATTATGATGATTAGAGTTGCAAAGATTAATCGATTAGTTGTCAACTTTTACTGCCAACTATTTTGATAATCGATTAGTTGGTTTATGTAATTTTTTTTTAAAACAAAAAGGAAAAATTCTTTGATTCCAGCTTATTAAATGTGAATATTTTCTATTTCTTTTGTCCTCTATGACAGTAAACTGAATATCTTTGAGTTGTGGCCAAAACAAGACATTTCAAGACGTCATCCTAGGCATTTGGGAAACTTTGGGAAAATTTGGGATCCAAATTTTTCACCATTGTCTGACATTTTAAAGACCAAACAATTAATTGATTATTGAGAAATAATCAAATACATTTTTATTGACTATAAAAATAATAGTTAGCTGCAGCCTTAATGATGATTATCATCTGATAAAAAATTCACTAGTCCTAGCTTCTTCAATGTCAACATGTTTTCTTCATTTGTTTATAATATTACATTAAATATAGTTTTGGACTGTTGATCAGCCAAAAAAAACCCAGAAATTTTAATAGATCAACATAGGTTATGATGGGCCTATTCTGTCGTTTTATAAATTAAATAATAATTAATCAAAAGAATAATCAGCGGATCAATCAATATTTAAAGAATCAGTTGTAGCCTTACATTTGCACATTTAAAAAAAGTTAGCTTTAAGCGTGGTGCTGATAAGACAATCATTTTCAAGAAAAATAATAATATTGCTGTTTTTTTCCATTTCATATAGACTATGGATTTGGCTTCCTAACTTAACTTAGACTAATCGTCAGTTGCAGCCTTACATGTTATTCCAAAGTCATGGGAAAATGTGTTTGAGCTTTCGCTGCAAGACTTGATTTGTGATGTTACAAAAATAATAATAATTATTATTATTATTATTATTAACAACATGCAGGCCGAGTTTTGGATGTCACATCTAAGTCTTGAACTTAAGATGTAAAAGCCATCCACTCCTCTGCTAATAACTTGTAAGAACAAGTTGCTGCAAAAGTACAGATGGAAGGTAGCATTATGTCTCAAGTTTCTCTTAAATTCTGTACTTGGATACAATACTAAAAAGTATGCAGTGAGGGACAGCAACTGATAAAGAATTCCAATACATACCATAATCTTTTTTTTCAGGCTGCACATAAAAATCTTCAAATATTTAGAAACTTGTGGTATTGGTTACTTTATTAGCTCAATTTATCATCTCTTCTTGTTCATTATTTTGCCAAGTAGACGGCATCAGTCAACTGTGCCTTCGCTGATTTGATCACAGGAAATTTTCATTTTAATAATCAGAAACCAATTTCACAGGCTTTGAACAGATTGACGGCAAAGTTGCTGCATGCCTTCACTGTGCACTGATGTTTGTTTACTGCATTCACTTCACAGCACAAGAAATACACCCCATAAAACTCTGTCAATCAGACAAACACATCATCTTTACATAAACACAAACTCATGTCTGTGACCTATATATGGAGTAATTTGGATTTGCAGCAACTCTTTCACCTCAGAATCCAGACAGACTGAGCCTTTAGTCTACTATGTGGAGCAACAACATCACTTTTGTAAAATCCTTCCTGAAAATAGCGGTTAGCAAACAATTCAATCAGAAATGCACAAGAGTAAAACACAATTGTACTTCCTTTACAGCCCCTGCTCATAGCCTAATACCGACAGAACACCACTGTAAATTTCAGCCTGCATGCACGTTTTTTCAGCCTAACATTGTTCAATATTGAAACAGAGCAGCTAATATTGGTAGCGAGAACAACAAGTTACCGGACTGCCAAGTCGTCACTGTCACTTTGAATGGTTGTTTTAGTTGTGCAACATAAAAACTCCACAATTTGAATTTGCTCATCTCTGGCATCGAGTAATGCTGATCATTAACTATGCCCTTGTAGCCGAGCAGCACCAATCACATTGGTGTATCTGATATAGGTGGGCCAGAGACGAGCTAAACAGATGACGACAGTTTAATCTACCAGTTAGCTCCGCTGGTAGCTAAGCGTATGGGGCTCTGGATACGTCATCCTGTGTATTGTTGCAATTGGTTGTAGTGTTATCCAGTTGCGTGCAGTGAGATTTTCAAATGCACACTTGGTGCCGCCCTTCAAGTTGGGCCATTTTCATTACTCAGTGACAGACCCTTAATCTTTTAGATTCAGTTTCCTCTATGTTGATGGCGCCACAGTAAAATCTTTGCCGCCATGGTATAGGGCAGACGCACAATAGGGTTTCCGCTATGTACACCACAGCTCTTTCAGGTGTTTATGAAAAGTCATAAGGTCATAATTACACGACTCTGCAGAGCCGTCAGCTGCTCTACTGAACTCAAGCGACCTGTAAACCGCTCTCTCTCCCCGAGCAACTGGAACAGTGACAGGACGTCATCACTCGCAAAGTCATGTATTGTCATTCAATCTTAGGCAAAGTGACAAACAGCAACGAAAGCTGCAACATGAAATCCACACTTACGTGGGTCCCGTGAAATATGACAGCTACAGTTTATTGGAAAATAGCATTGTGGACAGTGAATTTGATGAATTTGCCGCATCAGACCCTCTTCGACACGCTGTATTAACGTTAGCTACTGTTTTAAAACAGTTTTCCAGGTTAGTGGGGGTGCATACCGCACAAAACCAACATGAAAAACGTCGCTAGTAATGGTCTCACTCAGTTTTTTTTTTGTTAAACTGTTTGTAAAATGAGCGGTGACGTTAAATCTCCGGTTTCAAGTAACCTCCTTACAGTACCGTCTATTTGCTAGATGTTTTCAAGATAGCAGTCGGAAGCTAACATTAGCAGATAAGCCCATTGACGTTATTCATATTTTGGCACAATGTTTCTGACTGTAGTGGTTATACTGACTGAAAGTGTGATGTGAGATGCTAAAAAGAAAAACTACAGTACATGCTGTTTTCAGGTTACGTTAATTTTTTACGTTTAAATCCACCCCACCGCAGAGGACACACTGAAATTTGGGTCTGGATTTCCAGGCTACTTTTTTAGGCCAAAGGGATGAAAATGTACGCATTAAGTTTGTGAGCACAAATAGAAACTCAACTGAGGAAAAAGGTATGCGCACTCTTCCAAAGACTTGGGCCTGTTCACTGTGTGAGAGTGTGCAAGTTAAATGCATGCATGAGTGTGTGAATGTGATGCAAGCAGGATGTAACCAGAGCTAAGAAGTTTCCTTTAACTCAGAGTGTCATGCTGGCTTCTTGTCACACACCTTTTTGCATCAAAGACGAGCCAAAATAACAGACGCAAAAGACGAGGAAAAAAAGACAGGTGCAAAGCGTTTTCTATGATGGATAGCCCAACCTCCTCCTGTGACTTATTGCCAATTTTAGGTTTAACTTTATCCTTAAGGTTAATGTAACTGCAGTTTGATAGTTGAAAATAAAGATTTCCCTTGGTAGTTTTTGAAGAACAGTTGAAGAACAATATAAAAAAGGGGAGAAAACCTTTTTGCATTTGAGACACAAACAGAATCTTTGATTAGAGAGCAGGCCAAACATGTCTACACTTTCTTTCTCAAGGTTCTCCTGTGCCTTTGATTTTGCATCTTTATAATAAGATATATAGTAAGCAAAGCAAGCCTATTTCTTTTAACCTCTGGTCACAACTAGAGGATTCCTTCCAGCAATACAACTATTACTCCTCAACTTTTACTGAAGGGTCACACTGCTCATAGTGAGTTTCAGCCACCTCACAAAGCTCTCAAATAAAAGACATAAGTTATAGTTTTTCTATTTTTTGGGTCAGTGCTTTCATAAGCGCAGTCTTTTTGGCCCGGAGAGAAAGAGAAGCAGTTGGTGGACAGGGAACAAAAGAACAGGAGAACAAATGAATAGAAGAGCTGAATAATTTAATTTGGACAGCCAAAATGTCATCTCAATTAGACTGTGAGATAAACTCAGCACCTTGTACGTGCACCAGTTCATACACTCTGAATGGTATGGTGTGGGAAACAGAGGTGACCTGAGTCGGAGGGATAGATGAAACCATTAAGAGAGAGAGAGAGAGAGAGAGAGAGAGAGAGAGAGAGTGAGAGAGTGAGACGGAGAGCCATCTGCCTCTTGCATTAGTGCATTAGGAACAGCACACTTGCTCCAAGAGAGCAGTGCTTGAAGATAAAACAATCCTCACACTCATCACTCTCAACTGAGCCCCCTGTCCAAAGACACACACACACACACACACACACACACACACACACACACACACACACACTCACACACACACATTAGGGCATGCATGCACACAGACAAACACATACATTGAGAGACCTATGAAAGCATGTCCAGCCCTCCAGTAATAAGCCTCTATTTGACAGCTCAGAAACCACATTTACACCATCTACGTCTCTCTCCACCTCTCTCCATCCCTCCCTGGTTTGCAGAGCTTGATGCAGTTTATTTTAGGTAGAGGGATGAGAGAAACAGCAGAGGATGAATCCTCTGATTAAGGCAACTCTCATCCCTACCCTAATCCCTGATTCAAGCACCTGTCAAAACAGGAGATTTCACATGAACTTGTGAAAACCTCGACTTTAAAACACACAGACACACACGCTCAACCAATATACAGGGTTGCACACTAAAAGACGTGGGCCTAGGATTAAAGGGTTTGTAGTACAGAAAAAGAGCTAAAATGGATTCACATCTTGGGACTCAAGAGTTCAATCCAGATGTCAAAACCAGCTGACCCTTCTAACATGTGGTATCACTATTACTTTACACTTTTGCATTCTCAATAAATAAATAACTATATTGTCACACTTTAATTTTCAGACATCTTATGTACTCACCCCAGGAGGTTTTGTGTGCAGAATCCTGTGTGTAAGAACGGGGCGAATCCCAGGCTCTGGGGCAGATTAGTGGCAGGTTACGTTGCCACCTTAAAATCTGAGGCATTCACAACCCAGCTGGCACATGATTCAGTGAGTGAATTGTGGCTTGGCATCACAACAAGCAATAGTGATGGAACTACCATGCTTCGTTGCCCTCCCTATGAACCCCCCTAATATTTAATAGAGATCAAGGGAAGAACGCAGTATAGGAAAGCCAAAAAAGATTAATTAGTATAGAAAACAAGCAGTTCATTTACATAGTGTTATACAACCTGGTTATTGTAAGCTTTCTGCTGTACAGTACCTAATTTTTCAAATCTCATGTAAATAAATCCAAGTTTAGAAGACTGTTTCAGCTGTTTCAATTGAACGCGTCTGGACGGCAACCAGATTGGAATTTATCTAAAATGTTGTGTGCAGTCAAGACAGTGAGCTGTTTGGCAAAATATTTTCTAAAATGTTTGAAATGAAAGGCATCTAAGATATAGGCTTATAGTGTTTGGGAGGGGATGGATCCAGTTGTTTTTTGTTGTTGTTTTTTTTTTTTTAAACAAGCTGGGACACAATAAAATAAAAGCCAATAGACAACTGTAAACATTGCAATTCAACTCAGTAAACTCATTTATTATTTGTAAAAGTGATATTTATATTGCATGCTAGGGGTAATAAACAGAATGGTCTGATCACACAATGTATTGAAATCAAGGTTATGAGCCTGCCAACCTGCAATATTATACAGAATTGTAAAGAAAAAAGTGACAAAGTAGAATTTCCAAAACTTCTGATATGCGTTTTTTCCAGATAATGAGCTATAACGGATGTCGTGCCATGTGTGAGGTGTTTCTCAGGGAGGGGGATGGAGAAGGGGGGGTGATTTCATGACTAAAACAAGCCCCCAGGTCTCTCCAGATGCCTCATCTGAATAAATGAGTCCTTTTAATCAATAAGTCATCTACCCTCTGTGAAGGGTACTGAGGCTACACAATCATCCAAGATGAATAGACATCATGTCCATATACATGCTTGCATATAACACATTCATATTCCTGAGAAATGCAGATTGACTTTTTATCATGTCAAAATCCTCCAAGATGAATCAAGCTCTATTTATTTGATGGGAAACTGGATATGGGAGGTATTTTATCACTCAAAACCCTTTCTTCTTCTGATTTAAATTTTAATCCACTCTTGCAGGTAGCAGAAAAAAATGGGCTCTGTTAATCAAAGCAGGAATTAGATACCGTACAAAGTCATTCGATGCATACATAGTCAAATAATTTGACAGATCAAGTTCAGATAAACTCACAAACGATATTTTAATCATTTAGGACCATTAGAGTGAGGCTGTGCCCCAAATCTTTCACTACCCCCAAAATAGACACTAGGGCTACTCAACAGCAACTTTAGCATATTTCACCCACCTTCAAACTGAGCTGACGTCTAATCAGCAAAAGTAAGTGATAACACCTGTGTAGGTGTGCATGGCTTTTAATCGTCAAAGTAGTCTATATCCACGACATTCCACTTCCGGGATTGCTCTGTTGACGACGGGAATTCCACCGGTTTTCACTCATTTAGGCAGGCTATCCATTGCCTTGGCCTTTCTTTGTGTTGTCATTTTAAAGTCTGATTGATTTATGAGGACTATGGTTATGGTTTTCTCAGATCTCTGCAGGGTAAATCCAGACAGCTAGCTAGACTATCTGTTGCACACCTAAAACAACTTTTGAATAAGGGTGTCATGATACCAAACATTGAGTAATCAGTGCCAATACTGGTAAAATAACCCGATTCTCAATGCCAATTTCGATACCACGGTAAAAAGATAGATTTCTTTAAGATTCCATGTACTTGAACTTGAAACATGAACTTCTTAATTAAGATATTCGAAAAATATCAAAATGTCATAACAAGACATACAAAACTTGTATAATAGAGCATTGAACAACATAATAAAGTGTAATTAATGGTCATAGTGCAACAACTAGTGTCCCCAGACACATTCCAGTGAACAGGGAGAGGCAAATTATTTTTTGATCCCGTTTGAATTGTGCCATGGATTACACATGATGTTCGTCAATTTAAAAGATCAGTTTTCAACTAAAGAAAATCTCAGTTAGCCGTAGGTTTTGTTTCATATGACCACTCGTTTTGTGTGAAACCACTCAGTGAACTACATCTCTTGCCTCACAATTTACGTCACCTAGCTTGATGCTTAACTTGTAATGTAATGTAATGTTATCTTACCAAATGTGTTTTATACAGTGAAGTGTTTTCAGCAGATAAGCCAAAGAACAAGCAAGATTCACTGCTCATCTTGAGTAACGTTAAATCCTGTGTACGATACCCACAGACATCCTAGTTTCAGCGAGATGTCATCCATGCAACTTTAAAGTGTGTAGTCTGTCTAATTACGTTTTTTTTGTCTTATACTTCAACAGTTTAACAATAAAACTGAGACTTTCTTGACTATCTATTGAACTGATGATCATATCTGTAATCCACGGCTCCATTCAAACTGGATCAAAAAATAATTATTATCTCTCCATTGACACTTGTCCATATTTTTCAAAAGATAGTTCCCATGGATGGGAAGTAGAAGGTGACTAGTTCCACTTGTTCATGACCTCCTACTTCTGAATGTAAGTATTACCGGAACACTCTGAAGGGTATACTGCCCCTATCAGTTCCAAAAGAGACACAGCACCGATGGACTGAACACTGGCATTGGCGCTCATGGTGATTTAAAAAATGGCCATCATCTGTGTTTTGTCCTTTTAGAATAGAAAGATATTGCAAGTATCTGTTCTTGTGACATCCTTACTTTTGAACGTACACATGTTCCACCAAAACAAGTTCCTTCTCGAGGCTATTATGCAGAGGCGCCAAGCGCCAACCAAGATGACTGTGATTGGTTTTAAAGAAATGCTTATAATAATATATAATAATAATTGATTAATTAAAGTAATAAATAATTTACAGGATTAATGGATTAGCAAAATAGTTGTTAGTTGCAACCCTAATTATATCTTCAGCAACTTGACAAAAGCAGTCTTCTGTTGGGTGCCTGGGTAGCTCACCTGGTAGAGCACGTGCACATATAAAGAGGTTTGCTCCTTGAAACTGCGGCTGCTGGTTCAACTCCGACCTTTGGCCCATTGCTGCATGTCATTTCCCCTATCTTTCCCCTTTCATGTCTTTAGCTGCCATATACAAATAAAGACCTAAAATGCCCCAAAAATCAACTTTTGTTGGACACCTAATACTCCTTCTTGGTGTCTGAAAGCTTTTTTCATTTGTCTGTCAAACTGAACACAACTGATCCACTGGTGGAAGTTCTTAGAAAGCACTTATAGTCCTCCATGTATCACCCCATAATGTAGCAGTGTTTTGCTTTAATGCAACTTCAAAGCTATTTTGCATTTTATTCACCTTCAGTTTGTCAGCTGGGATGGTGCCAAGTCTTTTTTATTCACTGCTAAAGAGATACTGCCAACAGTGCTGAAGTGTCAGCCACCGAAAAAAAAAACAAAGAGAGATGAAGAGAGGAAGAGGAGGACAGAAATGGCAAAAGTTTGAAAGAATTGGAGGATATGATGAGCTATTTTTCTCACTGTTTGTTCTTCAGGTTCATATGGCTAAGTGCAAAAAGAGTGCAGCTGTCCTGAAAGAGGGTGCAGACACCATGGAAATTGGGATGGAGGCTTGTGTCAAAATGACAACTGTTCTCTTATCAATCTTCATCTCTCCCTCTCTCAGTCAAAGCAAGCTCTCTACAGTCATGAATATTTCATTTTCATACTTCTGAAAAAGAGAAGTGTGCCGTTTGTACTTCTGCTGCTCTGCATACTAACGAGAAGCTAGAAAAAAAAACGAGAAGAAGAAAAAAATCATCTTGTGAAGTAAATGGATGTGATGAGGAATGAAAATGAGGGATGGAGTAAGGGAGAGAAGGCAGGGGAACCTCATCAGTGAAATCAAATTTGCATTCTGTACCATTGATTGAACAACTTTGCAGCATTAATCTCACTTCATTGTAAAGGTAGGCCTGAGTGAACGCCTTTCTTGCCTAGCAGGGTTAGAGAGTTTTAGATATAAAACAACAATCTCTCTCTCTTTTTTTTACCCACAAGCCATGCTTAACTAAAATTCAGGAAGTTTTTTATGCTGGTTCTTTAGGGACACCTAATCTGTAGCCATGCTGTATTGTTCAGTTTTATAGCTGATTGTCTTATTTCGATTACAAGTTACAGATGGAGTCTGGAGATGGTGTGGGGTACTTATTGTTTACCGTTTACATCTTACTTTACACACTTCAGGCTGTTGCTGCTAGCTCAGGGGAGAGACTGTATGACACTAAGTGGTACAGCCACTAACATTAGCTTGCTAACTCCGCCCTAACGTTACCCATTAGCCATATCGTTCACAGAAAACGAGCCCAATACAGATATCACTCGTAGCGATAGCAATGTGCTTTGTGTGGATGAAGCATGAAGTTAATTTGACTCATTTAGCGACTGGCTCTCTGCCTCGTAACGTTACTCCTCCACTGCTCGTTTGTCCGTCAGTAAAACATCAGCTCCGTGACTTGCTAATAATCAACTGTAAAAGTAGACTACACCTTTTAAAGGATCCCTTGGTAAATCAGCCTCTGCTGGGTAAAAAAGGAAATTGTAGAAGAAGAAAACACAATCACAATCCATTGCTATATCTACAAAATTATTTTAGCTATAGTATAAGTTTAAGTCATTACTACCTCTGGTGATACACTGCACACTGGCGTGCAAAGAATTACTTTATATTATGGAGTCTGGAGATCCTATTTTCTCGTTGGAGGGGAAATCTTTTCTTGGGACATGTTTGTTTCTTCTGAATTTTATGAATGTTGATAGTGCTTGGACAAGTGACTGTTGTGCTTGGACAAGTGAAACGTAAATATACTTGTGTGCCTTGTGTGTGTATTAGTGCCTCAAAAAGTTAATGTCAAGGCCTGGGATGATCCCGGCTCTACTATAGTGTAAATCATGCATTACAGTCAACTCAGCCCAGCCTTGATTTGTTCCGACATACTTCTCTAGATTAAAGTCTAACCTTCACATGACACAAAATGGAGTAGGCCAGATGTGCATATCTTTGAATGTAGGAGATTGCTGATGTGATTTCACATCTGATGTTGTCCCCACTTAATTCAATGCAATTCATTTTCACATTGCTCACCATCTTTCTATTATTTACACATTTAAATATAATTGAAGCCTTTTTCCCCCATTTTGCATTTAGTCTTTTTATCTCTTGGATCTGCCTCTTTTCCCTGTAAACCTTTCGTGTAAAGAGCTGATCTTATTTCAGAGGTATTAGAGTTTGGTTCATAAAGGACATCCTGTCCTTGGATGTGTATGTGTGCGTGTGTGTGTGAGAGAGAGAGAGAGAGAGAGAGAGAGAGAGAGAGAAGGTGAAGACTAGCATGGTGCTGCAGAGGCCTAAATCTGTCTCTAACTCTTAATTAAGCCCTGGGCTCCAATGGCCCTAACTTATTAAAGACCCAGAGTATATAACATACATGCGCACACATGCACGCCGATGTACTCAAACACTTCCTTTAAGCTCACAACATCCCACTTTAAAATCTACCAATGATTTAATGCATCTCAATGTTTCACCTTCCGCTGCTGCTTAGTGACCCACTTGCAGAGAAATAAATTATTTCCTGGACTCTTTTTGCACTCGCTCAAAAGTACTGAAGGAGATTCTTACCAGAGATGCAGAGTATGTAACAACCTTGTAAAATATTAGGGAGAAATACAATGGTGCTTACAGTAGATGATTTTCTTCAACACATCGTGCTCATATCCACCAAAAATGTGGTAAAAAACAGGCTACCAAACGCAAAGGCTTATTTAGCCATCCACAACTCTCTTTTTGTATGCCACCCCACTTTTTGTTTTGAAACTGAATGTCAACATTTAGATAAATTAACTACTGCAGAAATACTATATGACAACAACTCGTGGGAAAGTTTTTTCAATGGCCTCCTTAATCTAACTACAAAAGACACACATATTGGATCTAATGTTATACACTGTACATTACATAAATGTTCCCTCTGATGTAACAGTGACACAACACTACAAAATACCAACATCCTTGCATATCAATCCATCAATTTCCCACCAGAAAGCATACATTTCCATTCAAATATACCCTACCGGCCAAACGTTTGGGGTCACTTACAAATTTACATAGCACTCCATTATAGACAGGATACCAGATGATCTGAGTGGGTGGCTGATCTTTAATGCAATATCTACATTGCCCATTATCAGCAACCATTCATCCAATGTTCAAAGGCACATTCTGTTTACTAATCTGATATCAACTGGATAACTAGAAAATCATTGGAGAACCCTTCACTAGCATGGACCATGCCACAACAATGTGTTAGTTTAAAGATTTAATGAACATTATGAATGTGCCCGAACAGTTTACAGGCCCCCAGACGGTACCTAGATGAGACAAGAGAGAGGTGCGCACCGGGATGAACAGGAAAGAATGGTAGGATGAATAACAAGGAAGGGGAGGGTGGGTCAAGCAATCACAGATAACAAGGCTGCTGCATAGCACGGTATATATATATATATATATATATATATACATACATATATATATGTTTTTCTGGTGATTAGCGGTGTGGTTTAGGCATGGCCCTGCTCCCAAACC
The DNA here is from genome assembly GCA_013375575.1 of Percina caprodes. Taxonomy (NCBI): domain Eukaryota; kingdom Metazoa; phylum Chordata; class Actinopteri; order Perciformes; family Percidae; genus Percina; species Percina caprodes. The sequence continues at coordinate 2,085,153 of JABXJD010000024.1, forward strand.
TACAGTGGGGTTTGAAAGTTTGGGCACCCCAGGTAAACATTTGTATTATATGTATGTGCATAAAGAAGCCAAGAAAAGATGGAAAAATCTCTAAAAAGGCATCAAATGATAGATTAGATATTTGTATAATATGTCACAAAAAGTTGGATTTTATTTCCATCATTTACACTTTCAAAATAATAGAAAACAAAAAGATGGCGTCTGCAAAAATTTGGGCACAGAAAGTTAATAACTGGCGCTTGGTGCATTAGGCTGCGAGAAGAAAGTTTGACAGAAGGAGGGCAAAGATGCCTGGAAGAACACGGAATCCAGGGTTATGCCTAAGAACTCGATGGAGGTGCTAGGCCCTGAGGTCTTCTCATTGGACAGAGGGACGCCGAGTTTGCGGAAAGCTGTAACAAGAGTACGAAGCCCCATGTGAGGAGGAGGGGATGGAGGGGTGACGATGAGAAAATCGTCGAGGAGGTGGATTACGTAAGGAAGTCTGTGATTGTTAATCAGGATCCAGCACAGGGCTTTAGACAGAGAGTTGAAGATTTTGGGACTGCTTCTGCAGCCAAAGGCGAGGCGCACGGAGAAATAGTAGGCTCCCTCCCAGCAGACCCCGAAAAAACACCAGGAATCCAGATGAATGGGCAAGATCGTAAATGCACTGGTGATGTTGGCTTTGGAAAGCCAAGCCCCGCGCCTTGCCATGTGTATAAGGGAGATGGCGTGATTGATGGTTGCGTATTGCATTGAGAAGTCCGTACTGGGGATATTGCTATTGATGCTCGGGATGAGTGAGGGGAAGAAAGGTCCATTATCAACCTCTTCTTCCCAGAGTATTTCCGAGTGGCGACGCCTAGTAAAGAGGTGACAGTGAGAGGGTCCGTGAGAGCGGACTGGAGGTTGAGGCACATGTATGAAGTCACAGGGAGGACTGCGATACCTGGATGGAAACAGTTAAGGAGGAAGTCAACAAACTGTCTATCTAATCTACCTCAACCGGGGTGCTGAGGTGCCATGCCAGCCCTTCCATAAGGGAGTAGGATTATGAGGGCAGGTGCGCCTGGCATGAGCCCCGCCGCAATAGGAGCAGACATGCAAGAGCCGGCAGTTGTACAGAGAGCAGCCGAGGTCGTTGAAATTGTTGCAAACCATCCTTCCACCCTGATAGAGAACCGGCCTCCTCCGTTTTTCAACCCCTTTTGGCAGGGGGACACGGCCAGAAGGATAAGCTTCTGCAGGCCTGGGGATGACAGGGAGTGGGGGTTCGGCAGAAGACAGGCGTCAAGCAATTAGAATTAACAAGGCTTCTACACAGCACGGTATATAGAGGTTTGTCTGGTGATTAGAGGTGTGGTTTAGGCATGGCCCTGCTCCCAAACCTAAGTTAACAAATTAACTACATGGTAAAAAACAATGCAACTGATCTCAGCTGGTATTCTGTCTATAATGGAGTGCAATGGACATTACTGACCCCAAAGTGACCCCAAACTTTTGACCGGTAGTGTAGATTCTAACAATCAAAACATTGATTCACACATGTATCCTCAGTGTGCTTCTTGACTGTCACTACAAGCTGCAGTCATTAATGACTAAATCTGGAAATTGGAACAAAGAATTATTTGCATAGTGCACACTTTGCATGTTTTACTTTAGTCAATGCATGTAATAATATATTTTTTATAAAAATCACAAACTAATTGACAGTCTTTCATAGCACACTGTTTACACAGAACTTTTCTATAGATATTGATAATTGGTTAAATTAAAATTGGCTCTCAAATTAGCCCACTAAATACTACAGTATAACTCAACAAGTTGAAGGCCTATTTAATCTCATAAAGCCGTCCCTAAGAAAGATAAAACAATCAAATTAAATCACTGAGAGTGCCCGCACAAATTAAAAATAGCAGTATTAATTCAAATTTGCAGCAGACTTTGCAGCTTGTAAAAAAAAGTGTCAAGTGACACACAACTATAGATTTTGAAGAAAATACACTCTACTATACAACTCTAGCGTACCTAATGCCCACTTCATCTGCAGTGTCCATCTCTCCGAGTTAAATATAAGAGATGATATTGCCATAAACCACAGATCAAGAATACAGAACACACTCATGTAAGCTATGAAATTTGCCAGTGTAAACAGTGGTGCAAAAACCCACCCAATAATGATTTTAATATAGGATTTAGTAAATATAGTAGGCTATATATATATATATATATATATATATATATATATATATATATATATATATATATATATATATACATATATGGTCAAATTAATTCAGCTGCTGCTGGCAATCGAGGGAAACTCCATCTATGCGCAGTAGGCTAATAATATAATGCATCTATGAGGCACACCAGGGAATCAGTCACTATATAGCTGCATCTGTTGGTGACACCTGTCAAACCTGAATTAGGCTACACTGACACTTTTATACACGACTATGAATTAGCAAAGCATTTATCACAGAGACAACCCGACTTTTGCAATTCTCATAAATCCAGATTAATACAGCGTAACAGAGTGAGCTGTCTTACCTGAAAAAAAGGTGTTTGCTCAGTTGAATCTTTCATTAAAGTCAGTCGTTAATGGCAGCGCTAAAGTTAGCCTATAGCATCAATGTCAGCTCTAGCGTCTTGCGGTTAAAGTTACTTCCAACACCTCGCTGCTGCCACATCCTCCTCAGGGTTACATTACAGCTGTAATTAGTTTGTTTCTTCATGGTTCTTTTTTTTTTACTATATGCAAGTCTGTTGCTGGCATGTTTCCATCAACTCGGATTTGGATAGCCCGCCAACTGAAATCAACCGGAACAAGCTCTGTGCTCATTACGCCGTGTGCAACAGCGCACCCCATTGGTGGTCAGCAGATTTCTTGACATGTCAATCGAAGTAGGAAAAACAAAGACTCGGCTTGTGAAAAATGGGTCCAATATTTACGTTGGTGACTATGGGGCTTCGGTCAATATACTGTAGCCTACTACATCAACGCTCAGGACCTAACTCTAGTCTCCTTAAAAGAGACGTGGCAGTGGTAAAATCCACTTGACACAGATACAGGAAAAATATCTGAGTTGGGACGTAGGCTTAGTTCTAAAACGTCTCTGGAAAAACACAGACAATCAAATTAATGATGACTGATTCCATGTGTTTCCATGTTCCAGCGTTAATATAATGAGTCACCTGCACTTTTCCCACCATAACAAAAATGTCTGCTGTGAAGCAAGCATATGAGGGGTTTGAACAGCTATAGCACACGTTTTGTGTTTTTTTTTTATCTGCCTACCCATTACATCACAGGCATTCCATTACAAGATATAAGGACACTGATATGCAATACACTAACCACGCTCGCATACACACAAGTACATTTGCATTAACAAGAGATTATGAATGAACAGTCACACTCAACTATCATATTATAGCCTAAATAACCCTCAATCTATAACCTGTTTGCACAGAGCAAACATTTTTTTAATAGAAAAAACAATTGTAAAACACAATAGGAATGTGTAAAATTCTGTAAGAATCACATCAATTTTCATCATGTGATGTGCAGCAGCATGTGAGTCTGTGAGTTATTATATGAGGTATATAATGCACCAAAGTCAGTCCCATTTTACACAGCAGACATCTTGACACACAGACAAGCACAGGTGTAATTAATTACATGAATGATGGCTGGGCCCTGGTTTTGTCAAAGCTGCCTCACTGAAGGTTCATGCCATCACCTAACACCAGTGTTAGAGTTCCCGGGGAATATGAGGACCCAAAAGCAGAGATGGGCAGGCAGGCAAATGTTGAGCTTGAAGGTGTATTAACAAAAGAGTCCAAACCAATGCAGGGATCCAAAATGCAATAAAAACAAACATCAAGAAAAAAGCAAAGTCCAAAAATCTACAAAGTCAAAATCTAAAACGTCCAAAAGAGTAAGAAGAAAAAAACATTGAGAAAACCAACAGGAACCAGAGACTAACCAACACACCAAACACACACAAAACACTGCACAAGACTACAAGAAACCACAACTAGACAAGACAAGGGAGCAACCAAGGAGTAAAACATATACAACACCAAAAAATAACACAATCACAAGGACGAAATATATAACAAAATACCAAACCATAACAACCTGTGCTTTTCCTCTTATGACAAGTGAAAATGTCTGCCGAAAAATGTCTGTACAGTAAAAAAAAAAAGATCAGTATTACACAAATTTATCTGTTTAAAGTGGTATTAGTTCAAAATACCATAATGCAATAAATTTTAATGCAAAGATGTTTTAAAGTCCCCATTTCCTGTATCATCAGCTTTGGTGCTTACATAAATCACAGTATTTTCTTCAGAAAGTCCTCGTTGATATTTTACTGTTTAATTTGTTGTCTTTATTCATTGACAATGCAAAATAAGAATAAGTAGGCCTTACAAATTTCAGCTGATGCCTTCATCTACAAAGAGGCACATTTACTGTTACTGTCCAACCTTGTTCAGATAATCCACACCTTTGAAATTGATGAAACACTGTAAAAAAAGGAAATTTTAATTTAAATGTAACATGTAACCTCTCATGGGCTAATCAGCTCATTTTAAAAACCTCCATTAACACTAACAGATTTTAGTATTCATTAAACTTCTGACAGATGTCCAGTCTGCCTGATAAATTAGACTTTCTCAATTTAAAATCATGATCACCAGAGAATGCCGGGCGACAGGAGGAAGAACAGAGGAGTGTCAAAGGCAGAAGTGTAGACAGAGAGATGGGATGGGTCCACAGGGGAAATTGACAGACCCAAAGATGAATCATCTTTGTACCAAGAATGAGCTCTGTGTGTGTGTGTGTGTGTGTGTGTGTGTGTGTGTGTGTGTGTGTGTGTGTGTGTGTGTGTGTGTGTGTTTTTCATGCCAGTGCTAGAGGAGACATCAGCATTTGCTCTGTGACGAGGCCATGCAGATTAGTGTGAAGTGAGAAGCCAGTTTAGATCTGCGTAGCAACACTGTGCATGTCACATTGGATCTGATGTCACTGAGTTAAAGGGGAAACAGCGGGGCCCTCACATTTAACAGCCCCTGTGTTCTGCTAATGATAAGGAAAAGATGAGTACAGCAGCACACTCTGTCCACTAGGACCTCTTCACACCTCAAGCTGAAAGAGACCAAAGACATACTAAATACACTTGTTGAAAGCAGTGGTAAAAAGTAACTAACTACAGCTACTAAAGTACTGTACTATTGATGTACAGTGATGTACTATTGATGTGCTTGTACTTTATTTAGTATTATCCATTTGATTCTACTTTATTCTTCTACTCCACGGCATTTAACTGACACCTAGTTAATAATTACTTTGCAGATAAAGATATTATAAGAATGTGAATAGTATTAAGTAGGCCTGGTTATAATAAGCTCCCACTTGACCAACAATAATACATTAATGTAATACACATAATAACACTTTGTTAAGAGTTTGTAATGAGTACTTTTACTTTTGATACTTTAGGTACATTTTCCTGATATTTCTGTACTTTTACATAGAGATTGCCTCCAGACATGTGAATATTCTGCTTTATAATAATAACTTGTGTCTGATGTGTTTTTTCACACAAAAAAGTTCAATAACCCTCATAAATAAATAAAACATTGACTTCTTCTCCCTATTTCCGGAATCCATGAATGTGCAATTATTTTAAAATTTTAGGTTAAAATAAAGGAATCATTTGAGAGATAATTGTACATGTCTGGTATTTATTATAGGCTTAGCAGTCAAAAGTGCAAGGCTGGGAAATTATGATGCAATTATGTGAAAGCTCACAGCTGTCAGTCATACCTCTGACAGTGAGAAAAAGATTATGAGTTGGCGTTATAGGGAGGGAGACAGACCCATGGCGAGAATCTGATCAAAGAGGCGTGATGGAAGAGAATAGAAGTTGGAGGGGACAAAGGAGAGCATCAGCTGTTTTGCTGACTATTCAGATATGTGCAGTGGAAAGTAACAGAATGTGAGGGTCTGTAATGAGGCAATGAGCCCTGTAATGCTATCACATGCTGGTGAAAAGAAACCCCTGGCTCTGCTCTGCTGGTGTCAATGATCAGAGCTTGAGGACTCAAAATCATTCCGACAGGATGACGCTATGGCATAAGTTCAGTCAGGAAGACTATCCGTTTGCATCCTTAGGCCTCCTGTAGTTTTATTTCTCAGGCATCCTGTCGATCAGTCCTCTCACGCATTCTCACTCATCATTTCCTTGCTGTCTTGTTTGGTGCTGTCAATTATATTAACTTTTCTTGTCAGCTGGTCACATCAGCTGATCCCATATATCCAATAGCACTGCAACACACATACATTGTTAGCCTATCATCCTGCTGCTACCTCTGCTTCAATATGATTCTCCCTCTGCCTTAATGCTGCAGGAGGTAGAATAAAAAAAAGTAAAATGAGACCTCTTCCTGCAGCTCTCGCTCTACCCTCTCTGTCCAGCTCCTTCCATCAGTAGTCTACCCTGTACAAGTACTAATCATTCATTTCATTGCGATGGCAAGCCACTATATTCCGTCAATTCTGTGAGAATTCATGTTTTGTAAAACCCTTTAAGGTGACATGCTGTGAATCAAGGCTCCAGTTCTACCATATTTACATTTCCTCTCACACCACCTCTAGCGTCGCCAAAGTCTCCCAAGATAGCTAGATTTACCAAAGCCAAAATACGAAACCAAGGGGGAGATGCAGAATTCTAGTTTTTTTTATCAGACCACTTGAATTACAATATGCTGAAAGATTATTATTATTATTATTATTATTATTATTTTTGCCCAACAACACCAGAAATACACTGCCTCCCCCAGCTTTAATGAGCTCATTCCTACTGCTGTTACGCATGGTACATTCATGACTCTTATCCTATTTAAATCTGTTCTCTCTATTATTGTCAGCTGTCATATTAGTGCAAAGCATTGCAAATGGCAAAGTTCCCTTCCACCGCTCCACAACTGCCAGTCTTCACAGATTGATCAACTTCATCAGCTCCATCAGAATCTTCAGGCGCCAACGCCACCACCAGTGTCTGGACTCCATGGGGGGATGTATCCTGCTGATGATCAGAGAGAGAGAGAAAGATGGAGATTGAGATAAATTTCTTGCTCCCCCAAAAACCCTGGAGATTTAATTAATCTTCATTTCCCTCCTGCTGGTTTGTGCGGTGTCCCCGTCTCGCTGTAGCATCACCTCTCTCTGTCATTAAAATGAAACATTGTGTGGAAAAACTTCCTGCTGAATGAGGTTGACACACTGTGCGTGTAAAAAAGAACCAGCCTGGATGCATGCATGCATGCAGGAGCAAACTGGTGAATTTACATCACAGATGCTGTGACCATGAGCCATAATTGTGAAGGAGTCATTTAAACCCACTTTTCAGGCAGAATTACAATCCTGGAGCCAACTCAAGAAAATGAGGACTTTATGTGGTCAGGGACCACAGGAGAGAATCTAAACATGGGATGAAGTTATTAGTCCCTACTAATATTAATGGCACCGTTCATCTGAGCGCAAGGGTTTAGTCATCATATCAATATGCATGTAGATCTCAGCGGCTCAGTGCTTCCCACCGCATTAACTATGAGGATAAGCAGAGCAAGAGAACAAGATGAGCAAGTTCCCCCATTTCCTGTCACGTCTCCTTTCACCTGACCTTTCATCTGCACTGTTCACACCACCACATGCGATTACATCCTCTGGATTCTCCCCTGAATCTTTTCTCTACCCTCTCGGCCTGTCATTGCCGTGTCTAGCATGGAACCAGACTGAATAATTGAACAGTGAACAGAAGATTCATGAAAAGATTGGCTGCCAGAGGTCTCCGGGGGCCCGATGCTCAACACAAATCTTCAGCAACTGTGAAAGAAAGCAACAAAGTCATTTATATTTACTATATCATCACACAAGAGGGCGGTGTGCTTTAATGTATGAAGGTACAGGTGATCCAACTAAAAACAAAGGCTGTGGTGATGAAGTGATGTTTCAAATGTCCAATATAATGTGCACAAAAAAGATATATAACACAATAAAGGAAAGGGAAAAAGCCAAAAAGAAAAATATGAGCACTTTAAGTATGCAAAATTGTCGAGACTGTACAATGAATCACTGTACACAGAATGTTTTAAAGGGCCAATTTAAGAGTAGCCTATTAAGGTTTATCACATAAAAGAAAGAAAAAGACAGATTTGTCATGAGATTAAGCAAAGTCTAAGGGTATAAAAGTATAGACAACTCTGTTTTATCCGTACAGTCCGAAATTGTAAAGCACAAATTTTCCTCAAGTGGCTTTACAATCTGTGAAGCATACAACACCCTATGTCCGTGATTGAGATAGGGAAAAACTACCCCAAAAGAACCCCATAACGTGGAAGAAAAAAACCTCAAGAAGAGCAACAGATGAGATGGGTGAGCAGGTCAGGAACAGGCAATAGGTCAAAATTCAGGAGTGCCTGATCTAAAATGACAAGGGACTGGGACAGGTGAGAAAGTCTGAGGGTATCTGGTGGATGGATGGAGAATGTCAATGCAAGGGGTCAAAATGAGAGTGTGCTTAAGGGAGGGGCCGAGGACTAGGTGGTAGTATGAAAGTAAAACATACTGGGGAAAAAAGAAACCAAGCCAATAGGAATATTATGTCACATCATCAGCTAATCTGATAGCACTGTGGGAGTGCTCCTAAAAAATTCGGAAACCACTGCTTTAAAAATTCAGAAACCACTGCTTTAAATATATATATATATATATACACAAATATAAAAATTCGGAGCAGTGATCCTGATTTATTTAGTTTCCTGTTTAATTTTTTTGTGTCTTTTCTCTATTCTCCTGTCATGTCTTGTTTGACTTCCTGCCTTATGTGTTTTCCCGCCATAGTGATTGTCTGCCCCACCCTGATGTGTTTCACCTGTTAATCAGCCCTAATGGCACCTGTCCCTTGTTGCCTTGCGTATTTAGTCTGTGTGCTCCCTTTGTCTAGTGTCAGGTTGTCATTGTAAAGATAAGTTATTGTGTTCTTGTGTTCGCCCAGATTTGATTCTTTGATTATGGCTTGCCTTTGTGGATTGTAAGTTTTTATTTGCTCATTAAAATCATTCACACTCTCTGCTGCCTCCTTCTCTCCTTTCTGCACTTTGGGTTCAAATCTGCACCATCCTATAATATGTTTAATATTTCTATCTTCACTGAGTGAGCATGTTAAACTGACAGCTGACTGGCACTGAATATGGGCAAGTCTTTTCTTCCCCGCATTCTGTTTACATTCATGTTATATTATTGTTAATTCTGTTTCAGGCAAAGAGCACAAAGTCCTCTCACTACATTCCATTTTCTTATTCTTTTTGCGTGAAGCGATGTGCGAAAATCCTCAATTGTGTTCTGCTCATCAGCCGCCTACTTGTTACTGCCTGAAAGAGGCCATCAATCGCACACTATTGTGTTTCACGGGGCAATTCAAAAACATTCAATAACCATCACAAAAGGTTCTCTTTGTGGGTTTGTTGAATTGAATTGAACGTGATTTGAGTTTTGAACACATCTGCTAGAGGGGAATCTGAATACGTGTCAGAGGCAAAATAAATTCTCGTGCTGTCTGAGGTGGGAACGCAATTATTGCGTGAGTTTATCTGAACCCAGACATTTTCATTATAAACTTAAAAGCACCATAAGGCTTAAGTGTAATAAAGTATTGATCTGACACTGTAAATTTACAGCTAATGTCTTGATATCTGAATCTAATCATTGAATAATGCAGCTTGCTAAGAGCTATGATAAAATATTAGTCATAATTAATGCAGGGATCTATTAGGGTCATCCTAAAGTGTCATAACTAAGAGATCTGATGCATTAAACCAATCCCAACAGAGGTGTTGCAGGTTGAAATGGGACATGACCTACTCTCTTTCCAAATGATTCTCTGAATGACGAGAGACTCCTGTGGATATAAATCCTGATTAAAAATACCAACAGCAAACTTTCTATTAAGGCTGCTCGGTTCAGCTCCAGCCCTTGTCCGTTAGTCATTAATCAGTCACTGACTTTTTTCTCCTCATAGCACATCAGATGACTCACAACCGATTATGTCTCCTGTATAAAATGTGACATTCTACCAACCTAGGCCCTTTACTGTTGTTTAAAAGCCATTTTTGGCATCAACCACCCACTTGTCTTCTACACCACATCTCAAATAAGATCCTTTTCTCAAAGTGACAATGCCTGCGGGAAACTGCGGTCAGACATATTTGAGTTTGTAGCATTTGAATTAGCCCCTTTGAAGAGAGTAATGTAAATGCAAAGTGATGGGGAAGGAGACGTCGGTAAAGGTGCAGGATTTTATCTGCCACACGCATTCTTTGTGTTCTCACATCAGATCAGGGAGGATTAGAAGGCTTCAGGGGTCTTTTTCCATTAAGGATCTCATTCCTTTTAGCCCTTCATGTTCTCCCTGGGAGCTGCAGACTAACTTCAAAGCTCTTGGTGGAAACAGTCTTAACTGGCTTCTATTCTTGGGTCTCCATCTTTTAAAGTGCTGGCTTAGCTTGTCATACAAAACCCTCTTGCATTAGTTCTTATTTCTGAAATTAGTAGAAAGTTTGTGAGCTAACATTCCTTATTATGTACCTTACTTGCATGTGTGGAATTTACTACTTAGGAAACAACAATAAGAACCATGTTAGCAGCTCTGTGAGTCTGAGTTAGGACATAGTTGTGGGTTTAGCTTAATGCTAACCTCAGCATGCTAACATGCTCAAAATGACCATGGTAGCATGCTGAGGTTAAAGCGAAACTCTCGCCAAAATGCAACCTAGGGTCTTTTTGTTCAAAACCTTTCTTTTTAGTAAACTACACAAACAATGTTCTCAATGCTCGAGTACATGTTCAGAGCCCATACGAGCAAAGTTTCATGTTATGTTGAGCCTTTTTAGTGTTTTAAAAATGATTTTGATGCTACCATAGTAGTGCCCCTTGCACTAAACCTTCAAAAGGCCATTTGACCAATAAACAATTTAAAAGTGGTGCTTTCATCCTAATTATGCTTATAAATAAAAGTTTGATTCAGTTACATTCACAACAAGACCCTAGGTTGCATTTTGGTGAGTTACGCTTTAAGTAGCTTTGTCATGTTCACCATCTTAGTAGGCTATAGCATGCAACCATTTCTTTGTTAGCACAAAATGACCAGCTGAGGCTGATGGGAATGTCATAAGTTAAAAAGTATTTAGTCATTAACCCAAGTTCAAACTTTGGCGCTACATGAAAAATCAGGATCAAAGTTATTACAATTTATCCTGGGGAGGACATTATTTTGGTGTACTAATAATGTCAAAGCATCCAATAACTATTGAGACATTTCACTTAAAACCACAAATGTGGACCTTGTGGTGGCGCTAGAGCTAATGTCAGGTCATTAGGATTCAGAATATGGCCACTATACATTTCTGGAACAATTCATTCAAAAGTTGTTGAGATGTTAACTAAAAGCAAAATAATGTCAACCTAGTAGTGACTGCAGAGGAAGGGTTCACCAACCTCAGACTTAATCCAAAGCCTGAATCCACGCCCTCCCGTTCTCTTTTGTCCCCTTTTTTTACGTGTCTTCTCATAACTTTTTGTTAAATTTTTTTAAATATAACTTAGTTCTAGACTGGCCTATGCATTAGTTTTGTCCATGCTCTCTCAGTGGCACATTGGAAAACTGTATCTCTGGAGTTTTTTAGAGGGATAATGAGATCACAATGATGTTGTTAATTTTTGTTCTTTCTCTGTTTTTTCCTCAATGTTGTCTTTCATCATCCACTTTATTGCCAGACTTGAGGTCTACTCAGAAGACAGGCATAATATACCAATATACTGAATTTGTATAGCGCTTTTCAAGGACCCAAATTCCTTGAAAAGACATGGCATACACCATAAAATAAAAAGAGAAAGATAAACCTACACAGAGAAAAAACACCAATAGTGCATTTCTATTTATACACTTATACCATCGTTTCCTTAATGATGATTGGTATCGTATGGCACTAAATTTTGGCCAGCAGCATAACAATGCTGTTCTGGGAGACATTCAGGCGACACATGAATTTGTAGATAAGACTCAATAATGCCTGAAAGGTGCAGACCCCTGCATACAAAACAGGCTACTTGTACTACAGCACCTGGGTTTGTTGAGCAGTAACCTCATGCAGTCATTCTAAGCAACCTTAAGCTTCTGCATGCTTGCCTTTTTAAACTTAGTCCATAAGGGAGGAGTATACAAAGGAGTGCAATATGCTTTAAACACACTAATTTTGCCGTCATCCATGCTCATATGGAAATTTTTTACTAGCATGTTAGCTTGGGCATATAATATGCGACGCTGCCTGTATATATCTTTGTGTACTTTACTTCTGAAATTGATGTTTGGACCAGGAAGTCTGAGCTAGGCATTAATATTTGGTGGTGTAGTAAAATACTTTAGGAGGAGAAGGGGGATAAATGAAAACAAAATTCTCTCAGGAAATGTTTTTATGTACTTTTTTTCCCATGAAAATATATTGCAAAAAAAAAGCTATGAAAATGAGCTACCACACTTTGTCACTTGTATCTGCCAGTAAGCACTTTATTTAGCACCACTTTTCCCTCTGAAAAGACTTAAATCTTCGTTCCTACTGAACAACTGCAGAGCTGTTTTTATACTTACAAGACTTCATATTTATGTTTTTTGTGAATTTTTGTCACTTTGTACTCTACATGCAAGCATCCGCATACATCCGTGTGTTACAAAGTATCCACATCCCTAAGGTTTTATACTACTGTAAATGCAACAGACTGTGAATTTCAAAAAGGTCACTGAACAAACTGCTGTCCTCTGTCACATGTTTATTAACAGGTATCACCCTCCTCCACTGGAAAAAGCAAAGGTTGAGAAGGGCTGAACTCTCTTACATAGCATGAGGGTGTTATCTGCACAATCCTAAATCTGTGCACCCATGCATGTTACTGCATGCGTGAGAGAAAAAGCACCAAGCCTGCATGCCACTTTCTTGATTTACTCAAGGTTACAGTGTGTATACTGTGTCATTGGCTCTGAGGTCTGTTTTGAACTGAATTATTTAGATTGGCTTTTCCTCTTAGTTCCGACCCAGTGGTACATGTTAATACAAAATTAGTCCCCCTTTACCATGCTGATCTTAATGTGCACATGCTGTTATTACACATTACAATAAACCAGCCCCTGCAAGCAGATCTCTGGATTAACCAAGGTTGCATCATGTCAAGTTGTGTGAGTTGATGGGATTTGAGCGCAGAATTTTTTCATATGTCGTTTAAAACACTTTGCATTGGAGCGACCTCTATAGCTCACCCAGTGGCATGTGCACCCCATGTGGGCTGGATCCTTAGCAGTGGCCCGGGTTCGAGTGCGGCCCGCGGCCCTTTGATGCATGTTCTCCACCCCCCTTCCCTTTTCTGTCTTCGGGCTAGCCTGTCAATTAAAGGCTATAAAAGCCCATAAAATAATCATTGAAAAAAACAATTTGCTCTGCCATCAGCCAGCTTGAGCAGTGCCATCCCAACCATAGCTCATATATACTAAAAAGTTTCCCTTGTTTGTCCTCTCATTATGTCCTTTAATCTATTCATTTTGTGACAAAAGGATTTATTTGACCCTACCTATTAAGAAACAAGGAGGCTGCTTTTAAAATCCCTTCCTCTGCTGCCTCTGAAAATGGTTCAGGCTGCTAGTGTGGGCAATGCATCATAATATGTGATGTGAAGCTGGCTTCTCCACAGCCCAGAAGGCAGTAAAGTATGAAGGCAAACGGAAAAGTCTCAGATGTGGAAAGCAGTTTGAACTTGTGCATACACAAGGCACCAGGTTGAGAGTAGATTTTACATAATTTGCAACTTTCCGTTCATGACCTGCGCCAGTATTTTAGCTTGAAGTCTTGTTTTTTCACATTCAAGGAATTGATCTTTCTTCCACATAAAAAAAAACTTTATTGTTATAATTTTTTACTTGAGCCTCTTTAAACTGAGTAAACTGTAAAGGTCCTGGCCCCAGCTCAGCAGGACATTCTTGTTGAATTGTGGTTGTATTTGTGCATTTACCTCAAAGTGGGGGAGCTGCAGAAGCAAGCAGGAGCCTGAGTTGTACATTACTAAGAATAAGAACAAAGGTACACAATGACGCAGAGGAAAGAAAAAAAATTAGTGCCGTGCCGCAGTGGTGTGTCATTCTAGTAGCACAGGGGTTGTGTGTGTGTGCCGAGTTTGCCAGTTTGGGATTATTATCAGAGCACGAGGAGCATGTACTGTATATATCATTTTACTAATTACTGTTCCGTGCTCTAATTACAATGCAGCAGGGACACATTCAACTCTCAGATCTTTCCTTGTGTAAAATCTCCATACGGTGTCTGTTGTCAATCACACACACACACACACACACACACACACACACACACACACACACACACACACACACACACACACACACACACACACACACACAACTTTGTTCCTTCTCCCTGTCTTCCTTTTGAAAATCCGATCTGCTCCCTGTGCTCTCCATACAGCTGTCACTCCTCCCTTTCTTTATCTTTTGTCAACTTTTCTTCAACTCATCCTTGCTAAAATGTCTGAAAAGCAGTACCAAAAAATTTGATAAGCATATTTGAAATTTAAAAATGATCGGTTTCTGTTAAAAGAACATAAAAACATACATCATGAAAAGTTACTGTCTCTCAGAATAACTTATGGGTTAGGGGACAGGCTGCAGCATGAATCTCATTTATGATCACCACAAAGAGGATTTAATTAAGATCAAAAGCTGCACCTCCACTACAGAAGTTAAGGTATAAACTGTTACCTGGGCAACTAGACAGAATTTTATTCCAAAGAAGTTGTGCTTTTATAACAAACACCATGATAGTCCTAATGGCAAATGCATATTTCACTGCACAAACAGCCTGTATAACTCATTTTATGTCTCTGTATTAACAGGTGTAAACAGGAAAAAAAACTGCAAATCCTTTGTTTGGTTTACTTTCACCTAATTTGGCCCAAAATGGCATTTTTTTAACCATAAAGAACTGGACTGGACACTCGGCCATTTACAAAACTATTGCACAGAAACCTTTTTTTCATTTTTCATTTACTTCTAAATTGAATTTTGGAAGCATAAATACATTCATTTATGTGCACATAACTTAGAAAAGTGCTAAGATGTGCATGTTACCTGAAAGGCAACAATGTAGCACAAAAGAATCTTAGTTTGCCATTGTGGTTCTGTTTTGCACTGAACTATAATAGCTACGCTAAAGTACAGAAGTCAGCATGATTAGATTTTTTTCTGCAACTCTATTATAATTTAACCTAGATTTAGATGCTAATTTATCTCCATTCAGAGTTCCCTATTGCTACGTTTTCATTTTATTGTACATATGACCAATAAAGTGATTATTATCAAGCACCATGTCTAAAGATGGTGATTATCTGAGGTATTAATCCACTATTACTTCATCAGAATCAACAGAGGGTCACTAAACATTCAGGTTAACACCCAAAAGCCTGGTTTATGGTGTGCTGGTGCCCTTAATTGTCTGTTGGTCAGGTTTTCACTAGTCTGACTCCCGTCTACAGAGAGCCTGTTCACTCCCCATTAAGCGCCTTTGTACAGAATTTGATTGCAATTCCACCAGAGTTCCACTGGGGGTGATCCTGGGGCGAATGCAAAACAAAAGAGACAAAATAAATTTGTCTCTTTCATCTGATTGTTGTAGAGAAATCTCAGATTTGATTGTAGTTTTTGCAAGTTCAACATGGAATTATAGTTTGAAAGGAAAATGAACAAGTCTGTATGTCCTTCTGATTTCTTACAGGTTGAGTCGTCGTTGCCCATAACACGCAAGCATTCTGCTAAAGAATGATTGGTCAGACTGATTATGACCAGAGATCCCACTTGATAGCAAGGGGGTAAGCCTCTCTTCTCTAAGCGTAGTTCCCATTCACTGCCATTCATTTTGGTGCCACTTTTGACAGTGAATAACTACATTTGAAGCATTTCAAGACTTTATTTGTCCGTTGTTTATTTCTAAAGAAACACAACAATGTATAAAAGGCTTCATTACCTTGTAGCTTACGTTATGGCTCTCTTTTTGTAAAAATAGGCTAACAATTGTGTCATAACCAGAACAACGGGATCTGTTGGTCCACTTCTTTAACTGTCTATGCTTGATAGCTTCCGAAGCGACTGTGAATATTTCGGCGTTTTAAAAATAAGCGCCCGTGAGTGTCCCCATATGGAACCAGAGTGGAACTGCAACCAGTTTCCCAAGTTCTCCCCTCATTAGACGTTCTCTGCTTATAGATTAAGAAGTCACTGTCTGACCCCTCATCAGACCCGTTTGGTCATATCCAGGCTTACTGAGTCCCACAAATCTCACCACCATAACAACTAAAAGTACTAGCACTCCAGTACAAGTAAAGGTCCTGTAGTCAAAATTCGCGCCCTTCCAGGTCAAAGTTGTTCTCTCTAGAGGATCCTCTGCCTCCTTCCTTTATAGTAGAAGCCCCTCCTACAAGGCAAACCAAAGTTGATTCAAAATCAATCAAACACCATTGTGTTAATTCACCATTCCCAAACATTTCTGTCTTCATGAATACACCATATATCAAATATAACATTATAAATGAAATGTTACATGCTGAACAAGCTTCTCAAAACAGAACTCCATGCACTTTGAACACCCCTTTGTACTGGCTGACACTTAGAGGATGACACGGGAGTGGATTTTCACTCCTGTCCCGTCCCACTCCCATAGAAAGAAATCTTGTCCCGTCCCACTCCCAGACCAAAGTTTAAAAACTAATCCCATCCCATCCCGCTCCTGTTAAATTGAGTCCCACTCCCATCCCGCTCCTGTTTAAACTGACTCACGCTCCTGTACCGCTCCCATTTATTTTTTTCTTCAATTAGTGTTTAGTTAATACATAGAATTTGATTTAATCTGCTCATCGAAGCGATGCTTGGCTGATTCTTTCCCGAATTTGCCTTGCAAGTGTGCCTCTTCAGACCGCTCCTCGTCACTTGACTAAGACTAAGCATGTCTTACAAGCAGCGTACATCGTGCTATCACCGTCACATTCTACTCTCATAAACTTAATTAATATTTCAGACTTTCCGACCAGTTCTGTGAATTTAATAGACATGTCATTACATCTAACTTTGCGCTGTAAATCATTTTTGCCACATCGACTCCTCCGCTGCTGTCTCCATCACTGCTCTTTGAATTACGGCGGTAAACCGTGACAAAAAGCACTGATGGCTTCGGCTGGGTTGTGTAGTTATTTTTAATTGCGTTACATTGTAGGTGTATTAAAAGGAAACTACAAAATGGTGCATTTACTTTTTTGCATTTAGGTGCATTTAGATTTTTGTCGTCTTTGCTATTGGTTGATTCCCGCTCCGTCTGCTCGTTAACCATTTAACCAAATCCCGTGATTAATAGTAAATATGACTCCCATCCTGCAGGAATCCCACGGGAATCCCGTGACCCATGGGAATTCCCAAAAAATGTCAGCCTCTACTGACACTTGGACCATTCCAGGTCTTCCCCTCTATAAATTACTCCAGACTCTATCACTGCCTGTTTTCCATTTCGACCCAGAGCCCTGTCTGAAATGAAAACAGGTGAATGAAACTAAAATAAAAGACTTGAAATTAAATGTATATGTGTTGTATTTATCCAACCATGATTTCAAGTCTTTTGACTAGTACTTAAATGAACTGAAATAAAATGACAAACAATGTGTTAATTGATGCAGGCCGACATGCTAATGATAATGCTCCCGCTAACCGTCCCTTACTACTGCTCATACTAAGGTTGGCTTAGCATGATACGACATTCTACCCCCATGACATAAACATTCAGAAGTATTACCAGCAAAATGTACCTAAAGTATTATGAGTAAAAGTGCTCCTTCTGCAAAGAAATGGCTCCTTTGACTACAATTGATTGTTAGTACTGATGCAAAAATATGTAAGCAGCATTTTAATGTTATAGCTTTTAGCATCTTGAGGTGTAGCTAATGTATCTAATTTTTACATGGTTATGTAGTTCAATCCAGTGGTGGTGATTTGATTAATGGGATAGAAAAGAAGCAATTCCTCTTTGAGAGGACTTCAATTCACATCCAAAATGTAACAAGAGAACATTGTTTTTTGTAAGGGGGTCATCTTTAACAATGCATTGTGAGCTTATATGTTTTGTTTAATATAAATATTCTGAATTAAATATCTATAGCTGCCAATTACAGTAGACAAGAAAAAAATATTTCCCACTGAACTGTAATAAAGCAGCATAATATGGATATTCTCAAGAGAAGCATAAGGACCTCAGAGTTTCCACTACTCACCAGAACAGTGAAGAATAAGCTGAGGCACAAAGCAAACCACTAAATCCGGCTGCAGCTGTATTACTGCTGGATCATCATTCCAGATCTATAGTCACACAATTTATAAGATAACCTATATAGGCACTAAAATGAGATTTTCTGTGCAATGAGCTTCCTTTACTCACCAAGGTGAGCAGCTCAGCGAATTGAGGATTAGCTCAGAGCCAATCTGCTGCTAAGGTTTCACCACGTTGTGAAGCTGCCCTTCGGATGCCTCAGTTTG
Organism: Percina caprodes; assembly: GCA_013375575.1. Classification (NCBI taxonomy): domain Eukaryota; kingdom Metazoa; phylum Chordata; class Actinopteri; order Perciformes; family Percidae; genus Percina; species Percina caprodes. The sequence goes on from JABXJD010000024.1 coordinate 2,103,833, forward strand.
CCATTGCACCAGCCCGGAACTACTGAGTAGATCCATGATACATCTCACATTATCTCCCATACCACCTGTGAATCGTTTTGCATCACCCAGAAGGAGATGGAGGAAGCTGATGGGGAAGAGAATATCTGCTGGATGCAGGGTAATCCTAGCCCTAATATTCAACTTCACATCTGTCTATTTCCTGTCTATCCTGATCTACTCAGTAGGGCTTCCTCATTTTTCTTCTTGCTATCCTGACTGCAGAAAGAAACTGGATGGAAGGACAGTGACATTTTTATTGCATGTACAGATCAACCTTGTTAAAATAAACCAAAACAGCTTCTGACAGTGAAGTGGACAGACAGCAGGTCCATTCAGTAAATTGTTCTGTTATGACGTATGGATATTATATTTGCAGTAGGGGTAAATCTTTCTAATAACCTTTCTAGACATCACTGCATATTAAGGTGATTTGGGAAACCTGGCAAAAAACCATGACAAACATGACAAACAAGGATCAACAAGATCACATATTTAGCTGTTAAATGATTCTACCCACAATAACACACTGAATTTTACAGTTTTCTGAGGGAAAGTCTGCCATGCATGACAAGTAGGAATATTCCCTGACTCACTTTCCGAAAACAAAACCTTTAGTGTCATCTAGTGGCCACAAGCCAAGTTACACTACTGCATCAATTATCTGTGTGAATGATTATCTTAAGTTTTGCTTTTCATGTGTTTGTGTAGCCTGCCCAGTTTCCAGGGGGCTATTGCATAAAACCAGGATAATTAAAAATATATTAAGCTGGGATATTCAAGTTATCCTGGATGAATTTAGCTTTGACTTGGTTGCACAAAAGCAGGTTGAATTAAACCCAGCCAAGTAACAATGGAGATGAAAGATTAATCCCGGAGTCTTATGTGTTAAATCAGTTGTCGCGCTGACCGAAATAAATGTGTTCAACAGTTATTCCGTTGTCTTCTGAATTTGTTATTAACATGAATTACTTCACGTAGCTATTGCTGTCACAATTTTGATTTAAATCCTATTATTGCAGTTGTTTAGATGGTTAGAAAAGGTTGCACTGGCATCGGAGATTGAGTGGGACAATGCAGCTATTCCCAGATGACATTAATGGCAGACTGGTCAGAAACCAATACGTTAATTATTTCAGATGACGGATTTCATTTTCTTGTTGCTTGTCCTTCTCTAATAATAATGTATGCTTTATTAAAAATTACAATCTTTTCACTTGCTCACACATGCTCAATACCAGTATCAGTATACATGCACCAAATGGAGAGATGTCAGGGAGGCCCATAGAAAGGCACCCTGGTAGTGCCCCGGAGGTGAATGGCACCTCTCCAGCTACCAGTCCACCACAATACTTTGGTCTGTACTGGAACTTGAACTAGTGACCCTCTGGTTCCCAACCCAACTCCCTACAGACTGAGATACTGCCACCCTGACCTCTTCTAATAAAGGAAAGTTTGTGTTACTCCTTAATATGTAAGTGTTTTTTATTATTAGGTATTAGTAGCTTACTTTGGTTTCATAACCTTCTCAATTTTAGTCTCACATTACTAGACCAATAACTTGGCTTATATAGTTTAGTGTTGTGTACATTCATCACACAGGGAATGCCACAGTGCTTAATCTTTTTATTTTCGGTGCTGTCATTTGTCAGCTTGGAGCTTCATTTAATTTATTATACAGGCAAGTTAAAAGTAACATTACATTACAATATAAACGGGCCTGACTCAGTATAAAAACTGGTTTCAAGCAGGTTCCTGTTCTGCAGAAAACATAGAACATAGTTACAGCACATGAGGACAGAAACATTTGGACAGGACATTAACATGGGCTAGACATATATAGACAGCTAAAAACAACAATACAAAAATGCAAATAAGATAAGGACCAAACATGAATAATCAATGTGTGTAACTGTTGAGAAGGAACAGTTTGTATGCCTATTTTAATTTGTGATGGATGATAGTGTTCTTCCAAACTTTTGTGTATGTAAGAAAAAAGGATTTTCAGTTATCCTGGATTTGTTCATTCTACTTTTGTGCAATATGCCTAGACATGTGGCTCAGGTTCTAGTTGTTTGGCGACAGCGGGACGCTACTTGATATTCTCCTGGATCCATATTTTCTTCTATGTATGTATGTATGTATGTGTATTGTAACTTATTTTGTTGGCTTACTCTGTACACACAATAACTATTGAACATCTGGCCATCCTCTGATCCCTTTGTGACCCCTTTGTGAAGTTTCTTCTATTTTTGCCCTTAAGTGTTTTTGGGGGAGTGAGGGTCCCGGACAGAGGGTGTTGTTTACTGCAGATTGTAAAGCCCCTTGAGGCAAATTTGTGATTTGTTATGTTGGGTTATATAAATAAAATGATTTGACATTGTTACTAGATATGACCACTAGAGGGTAGTATTTTCCCTTATAACAGCTGATACAGCTCTACCAGCTGTGTACAAGATGTAAGACAAGGGTGAAAATGAGCATCCTGCTTTTTATTTACATTTTAAGCCATTTGAGTAAACTGAGATATTTTCATTACTTACTAAAAACATTGTTTAAAATGGTCAGTGTTATAACTGTATAAAGAAAAACATGACAAACAATACAAAGACTCACTTCTTTATTACCAGAAATCTAAACATTACACACCAAATAGTATTATCCAAAGGCTTAATCAAGGTTGGTGGCATACAGTCTTTTCATAGGCAAAGATGGTTTTCACACTGTGATAATAAACATTTTAATATGAGAACATCACTTTTTTTAAAGTTTGTCTTTCCCTGGACAGTGAGGGACATTTTTAAATTTGGTCTCGCAGCAATTATTAATTAGTGTTGGTCTTTAAGCATCATTGATCACCTGAAACTTCACTTTCAGTCACTCCAAACCAGTGACTGGCAGACGTTACTCTTATGTGTTGAATCATTTGAGTAACCTTTGCCAGTTTAGGTCAACATCTCTGAATGTTCAGTAGATGGATATGCATTTCTACATGTCATAACACAGACATTCCAAGCATTGCACTCTTACCCGTTCATAGTGTTGTGTAACCAAAAAAATAGACTTAGGGACTTAAACTTCACGTATCTACATATATAGAGAAGAAGTTGGTCGCAGATTAGAACCCAAATTAAAAAGGTAAGCGACCAACATTTTTGAATGTTAGAACATTGTGTCAAATTGGTTGTTATTACTGTGACTTACAAAGTACCAGGTTTAGTTCCATCATAGTGTTAATAGTGTCAAAAAACGATAGCTGATGTTGTTCAGTAGCTAGCTCAGAGATTATGGGATTACGAAATTTTGCATTGCACTAAATCCATGTCAGATTCTCATTAGGGGCTGAGCCCTCTTAAAGGTCTGATCCTAGACTCGGCCCTGGTGAGAAACCAGGGGCCACTCAAAGGTTTGTGCTGCCTTCAGTATCCAGATGGAGATGTGTCTGCAACAAGTAACAGTGCAGTGGGGGTATACAGCCATCTGATCATTTCAATGAGAATGCCAGACATTATGGCATTATGAGAAAATATTCTATTTTTTTCAACCTACAATATAGTTGTAGCTGTTGCCTTTCCCAGAAGTTACTTCAACCTATCTCCAAATTGCGAACACATGAGATGTGTGTTCAGGAAAAACGATTAGGCTGTGCAGACTGAAGTGCTCTCACAGACTCAAAGTCAGTTCTGCATCTCAGTGGCTTTGGTCAAGTCAGTGGAGTATTCTGTGGAGGTATCTCTCTGGGTTATTCTCTCCTCCTCTCCTCATTCCTGAGCTGCTTCTAACTGCTCTCTCAGAAGTCACAGCATGGCCCTGGCTCTCAGTTAGTACCACTGTGGCCCCTGTACCTCTTCCTGTTGTCCCTACAGAGGTGCGCCGGTGTGGCTCTGGACTGCTGTGTGCTTTTGCCTCAGGATCACTCTCCTCCTCAGCATCCTTCCCCTGGCTGCTTGAAGAGATCTCCCCGATTCTGAACAATGTAAATAGTGTTGTTGGAAACAATATGGATGACAAGTGACTATGATTAATGTTGTGTTTGTATAGGAAATCACATCAGGTCTGCAGTTTTTGTACCTGAGATGATTGAAGGCTCGTAGCCAGTGTGAGCCCAGTGCCTCTCTCCCGTTAGCCCTCAGCCCTCTCCTGTGACCTCGGGCCCTCAGTCCTATCAAAGCCTGAGCCAGTTCAGCCTCATCTCCGTGACCCCAAACCACCTGGGCCCTCTGTTCCGCATCCTGATCTCCCGCCGCCCTGAACAGTCTCTGGAGCTGCCAGAGATTTACGTTACTGAAAATGTTAGCTGAGCCAGCCTTCCGGCTCCTCCTCTCAGCCAGCCGCCATAGCGAGGAAGGGCCCGCCACCACGGATGAAGAAGGGGAGGCAGGTCCGGGATCCATCCGGAGAAACGTGGGAAAAGGTGGCATACACTAGTTCTACTCTGTGGAGAAGTCAGTAAGAGTTTCCACTCATTAAGGTGTGTATTCAAAGTCAAAGACACTTAAAAAAACATATAAAGTACATGAGCACATTGTGTCACAACACCTATAGACAGCTGTGAGTCTTCTGCTCTGGCTTCTTCTTCTTCTTCTTCTAATCCTACTTTAGGAAGTGAGTGACAAGCTGCGCTTTAAAGCCCATTAAACTGCAGATGGTTACTTTACCTCTCTTTACTCACATATGGTTTTAAGTGGGACACTCACAGATTAGTTGAGTGAGTGACCAACATCATGACTGCATGTAGGTTAGGGACTTTTTCACTGAAAGAACTTTCTTTCAGCTTGACAAAATAATCTTAATGAAAAGCTCCACTTCCTAGATTTCCCCAGAGCTTTCAACAGCAGATTATTTAGTCTATGCAGATGAAAAGTCCTCTAATGAAGACCAAGAGTTGAGATCAATTCATCAAACTCATTTTTTCAACATGCTAAATGTAATATATTCCTAATTACACATTTACTATTTAGTCCTATAAATTTCAATTTTTTTCAGGATTGGGCTTTTCAAGGACTTTAAACAATACACTACATCACAAACAACTAATGCCCCAGGAATAACTCTGTTCTGTGCATAACTTCAGTAGCCTACTAAGCTTACTGAACAGGAACCAGGTGATTTGTGTACACACATTTGATGTTCCCTACATATTATCATTATAAGATGCAGCTTATCACAGAAAACACTTCCACATTCCCACTTAAGTATGTTAACATTGACCAAACTTTTTTGTCTCAATTATTTCCCTCCCACCGCGGTTAATGCAAACAGTTTACTGTACCATCAGTTTACTGTTTGCATAAACCGGATCCCTTTCAAAACTAAGCATAGACCTACCAATAAGAGTCCGTAAAAAAAATGATATGACGTCATCTTTGAAATATTCGTGGTCTTATTATGCAAGATCAAATACGATGCAGGCAATTTACTGTAGCCTGTGCTGGGTTTGATTGGCTGTGGCTAACAGTAAACAGGAATCCCATGAGAGTCATGTTTAAAATGAAAGCTTACCGAAGATTAACTGATATACTCGGTGCACTTTGCTCCAACCAGCATATCCCTCTGTATCGCTGTTCCTCTCCAATGAAAGCTTCCACAGTGGTTGAAATACAGCAGGAGAGAGTCTGTTTGTCAAACTTTACCTGCACCCAATTTCTGTCCTTGAGCCAACCGCCGATCACATATCAATGTCATCAAACAACCAATGAGAATGGAGAGATCCTCTGGTCTCTACTGTCGGGTTTGGGAAACAGCTTCATTTCGACTAATCACGGGTTTGGGGGAGGAGGGGAGCGTGGCGGGCTCCACCTCCTGGCCACGTATAGCGTGCATGCTGAAATCCATTGACGTCAATAAGCCTAGCTGGCACGAGAAGCGTCTGTCAATTACGTGAGAGGGATGACGCATGGGCTTCTAAATACCACGGTTCTTTGTTGTGTTATATATATTTAAAATAATACTAAAACATGTTTTATTATTACAATTATATATATATATATATATATATATATATATATATATATTACCTGTATATATATACCTTACTTTTGTCCTATACACAGATCACGATTGCACTGAAATTTTTTGAAAAAATGCTAATAAAAAGAGTTTTGGAAAAAATAATAATTGCAATTAGACTGTTATTATTATCAATACCATTAGTATTAAGTCTATATAATGTGTTGTTTGTTATTATTTATATTTTGGGGGCTTTTCCACCTTTATTAGATCAGGAAATCGTCTCAGGTGGGATATGAACCTCCAAGTATATGTGCGCCTGCTCTATCCATTGAATCAACCCAACCACCAGATTTATGTGGTGTTTCTTTAACTGAAACAAGCAATATTTCAGTTAAAAAACAACAACATGAATATTACCTATATGTTGAAGCATGGAAGCCTAATGATTATGCTTGTGTTTTGCTGAAATTGTCCGCACATTGACATGTCGTCATAGGCCTACTTCACTTTCCTAAAGCCTACTTCTAAAAGACAGGAGGATAAAGGTCACACACCCCAGGGCAAACTACACCATGGAGAAAAGCATGAGCAGATGAGTGGACATGGAGGAATCTGGCAGAGGAGGAGCATGCTTTGAATTACAGGCCGGCCCCTCTCCATCACCAGCCCCCAACACAGACGCTACATTCACCAGAGGAAACGGAAAAGACGAAACATACAAGAAGGTTTTTCATTTCAAAACCCCGGGGCTGTGGAAAGAACAGCGAGTTCCTTTTTGTTAAATAAACTTGTCCAGTTTGGGTTGCATTCTCGGACCACAAACCCGGCCTTCCACCACGTTATTTCCACTTTTTGCCCTTTATTCCCCCAGCTGTTTGCAGCTGGCAGAAAGCACCCGCCCTGTTCGGGAAAAAGGGACCGAGAGTGACCGGAGGAGGAGAGAGATGCCACCCCAACCTTTGGAGTCACAGGTGAGGAAGAATATCCTGAAGTTCCTCAAGAGTTTTTTGGGAATTATCCGCATCCTGCAGATTGTGTTTGGAGCCGGGTTGTGGGTCACCATCGCCGCAAACAAATACGAAGGATCCATCCACTTCGTTCTGTTCGTCGCAGTCCTCTTCTGGCTCCTCACCCTCGCCCTTTTCTTCCTCACCCTGCTGGACAAGCAGGACTTCGTCCCGCTGCTGGGAGGGGAGCGGTGGTTGTCCACCAATCTGGCTCACGACGTGGCCGCCGCCGTGCTCTACCTGCCGGCCATAGGTGTCATGATCTACAAGACGGATCGCAACTCGTACTGCAACCTGGAGCTGTACAAGCACCTCTGTCTGTATAAGGTCTACCTGACAGCTGCCGTGTTCGCCTGCCTGTGTTTCCTGGCTTACCTCCTGTCCGTTATTAATGGAACGTGCAGGAAGTGTCGAGGATAAGACTGAAGGGGGCGATGGCAACGGGGGGTTATGGGTCCTTTAGTGGGGTATCCACAGCAAGATGATGAATAGTTAACTTCACTGTAATTTAAATCAACAGCTACTCTAATCACAGGTGTGTCTCTATTGTCTCCCCATACCAAACTTTCCACTTTGGTAGTGAGGCATCCAAAATCATACAGTCAGTGAATTTACGAGTTGCTGACATAAAAATACCCAATCTGTTCCTGGTACAGAGGCCTACCCAGGATGGGAGTCTGATTGATGTGATGTGTTAGGAGGTCTGGCGCACTGTACCCCTTTTATTAAGGCACGTGTGTCTGTCTCCTAGTTATAGTCAAGGCCATGCCTCCACCTCTTACATTTGTTTTCCATTAATTTAGGCTAATGTAATTTTTCCTTATAAAGAATCACTATAATAGTCCTGTAGGTGCTATTATTGTGGCAATATATTCAGTATTTACAATACAGTGGACTTTACATACATTTTTAGATTTGTGTTGAGTAGCTGTCCATCTAAAACCCCTCATAAGATAGGATAGGATTCTTTTTATTGCCCTTTTATAATGTATATATTGTTTTTACATGTTTTTTTGTACAACAGCAAACTATACTGAACAGTTACTGAAGCGTGGTACTTTTTAGGATCAGCTCTGTTTTAGTTTTGTCTCACTTATATGCTGCAAACAGGTTCATTAGTGCCTTCTGTCAGAATGCTGTATACTCAACCAGATCCTGACAACAACATCCAAGAATATAGATGTGATTGGTGCTACAATCTGTATGCTAAACAAAAATGTTCCTTAAGTGCCCATTATGTAAAGCCAAAGAATAAAGAACAGTAAGTGAGAGCCAGTGATATGTTTCCTTGGTTATGAGCATGTATTGGTATGCCAAAGCGCTTAAACAAACAGCGTCACGGAGAACTGTAAAATGCTTTGTTTATTTTGTTTGAGTACTTTGAGTTAAAAGTAGAGAAAGAGCAGGACGGTGGCTTTTTGAAAATGAAACAGATTTAGAGGGACTAGTGAGGAAGCCCTCAGGAAGTTCCTGTTGGGAGATAAAAAAGCCTTAGCCAATCAGCAGGGATCATTTATATGCAATGTCACTTGACCACATGAAAGACATAGATCCTTAGACATATCTGTGTCTCTTTAACAGATGAGGAGAGAGTCACACATGCACACACATGCCGACAATCTGTATGCATATGTTGTATGATAGAAAGAATGTGTGTTGCATAATTGTTAATCTACTTTTGAAAACAACGTGTGTGTGTTGTGTGTTGTGTGTAATAATCTGGGAAGAGGCTTGTTCTCACCGGAACAGTCTGTAGGGGTTCTGGAGGTGAGCTAATGTTCAGCCAATGGAAATTAAGCAGTGGAAGATTATTCAATGTTTCGTCTATTCCATTTGGCATGCAGTTCTTAAAAACACATGCTGCAGACAAGTTGGCTTAACATACACCAAAGCCACGCTGTGACAACTCTGTTTAGATGCCTTTATACATTCAGCAGGAAAGTAGCATTATTACATGTGAACAGTTGTGTAGCTCTCTGACAAATTTGTGTTTATACTTTGCAAACTTGTTGTTGCTGGCCTGGGGCATTTGGTCAAGATTCATAATCAAGAATCCAAACAAAGGCAACAAAACTGCAGAGATGAGAATATAAATGCAGCAGCTTTACAATAAAGTAATGAAAGATGTGAGAAATATCTTACAGCTTGCAGGGAATATTTGCTGTTACCTGATTTATACACGTAACATTGACTTATTTTTTGGTTACATTTCAGAGGCAAAGCGACCATATAAAGACAGAAACAGATCAAACTGCAAGTAGGCAAACTGTTCAATTCTTTGCCTATTTAGTGTGTACATGAACAACTGTACAGTATATCATCCTCTTGGTCTGCGGCCTTTCTATGCAATGACAACAGGAAAAATATAGTGTGTGTGTGTGTGTTAAGTGCAAGGTGACATCTGTGGCCAGGAGTGTAGGGTTAATGTTGCAGCTGCAGGATATAAATCTAGCACTTCTAAAGGAGGAAAGGAGTTCCCCCCATCCTCTCCCCCTCTGAGATTTCCACAGAAGTGTTGTCCTGTCCACGTGTCGGTGCCTGTGGAAACACACTGCTACACAACCAAATAGAGACAGTACACAACAGCCCTGTGTGGTACATAAACAAAGCACTGAATCCAGGGTTCAATTTGATACTGAAAGTAACCATGGTGAATCATTTAAGTTTGGGATGACTCACAACTATAGCGTGTACTGACAATTAAGGCCAGAAAAAGATTCTCCACATTTACCCTGCTTCCCACATTAACAGGCACCTTATTATTACACAGCCCATAGATTACAAATGTCATGTCTTTTCAGATATGTCAGTTTTGTGTATGAGCCCATTTTGAATTCAATCCTCAAACATCCATGTCACAACAAGAAACCTGTGTAATCATAGGTAATAACACCAATTTTGGAATGCTACCTTCTGACACTATTAGAAGGGTGTGGGCACCACATGAGTGAGGTTGTTTTATTTTTTCCAGCTACACAGACAGTTAGGAAAACCCAGGCAAATTGGTATAAAGACGTATAGAGCCAGGCGCTTCACTGCAGTGCCAACTGTGTGATATTTCTTTTGGCCACTCATCCAAAGAGACATTTCCTGTATGTGCTCTCCCACCCGTCTGCAAGCGACCAACCCAACGTCCAATAGTCATTATAGCTCCTCAAAATGGTTTCTCTTGCCCTCCCTGAAAGCACAGTGTCATGCACATTGATCCCATGGATTGATGTCAACTCCCAGACAAACTGATGCAGAGTTTGCTGGCAAAAAACCTAAAAGTGAGTTCTGAAATCCATATCTGTAATAATACTACTACTACTACTAATAATAATAATAATAATAATAATAAATTTAATTTAGTATTGTTCAAGGACTCAAAATTGCTCGTAATTAAATCACTGCCAAGAGAGATTATATATCTATAGAGAAATGGTAGGAATGTCTTCTCAGTAAAAATTCAGAAAATCTTGGAAACTTGTTTTGACTGGCTTCTTGCCTAACATAGTGGTGTACAGAACACAATATGAGCAGCAGAAAAGCATCAATGGAGCTAGTAGAAAACAATGGTAGAAAAATGTCTTATTCAGATCTTGTTCACATGGCCAAATGATTGCCATCAAAGGTATTTAATTCAGGTCTACTTGCTAAAATAAAAAGTACAAATCTTATAATTACACCACTTCGTTGCTTCAAGAGTTCTTAGTTTAACAATTGATTTGATTCTGACAAAATTCATAGTCTTTGTGTGCAAAAATGCTTTCTTAATCACAAACCAAAGAGACTTAAGCAGTCTGAGTTATTCAGAATATTAGGTGATTTCCAACGTTATAGGCTTTTTTTGGACAAAACTTCCTCTTTATGTTACTATCCTTCACCAAAGCTCAGCAATCAAATACTGTCTAATTTGACTAACTACTGAAGCCTTGTATTAGCATCAGCTGAACTTGAACAGAGAGTATTTGTCGCGCAAAAGGACTTTTCAGTGTCAGTAGTGTTTTAAAACAGGGTTATTAAAAAGACATTTCAATATTTAAAAAACATCTACACTTTAAAACTATAACCCACACTTTTTGACTGCACACAGTCCTGTCTTTCAATTTGGTAGCCTTGATTTTGCAAGACTTTCTCACAGACCAGAGCTGGGTGTTACACAGAGTTTACTGAACCAGGTGCATACTTGGTTGGTTAAAATGTGTGTCTGCCTCTTTTATTTTCCTGCTGACAGTCCTCAATGTCTTGCTTGGGAGGCTTGATGTATGCCCAGACCATGAACACAGCAGCACCCTTTTAACCCACACTTTCATCAGCTACTGCTGAGATGCACATTCCACTGCAGATGAGAGGGAGAGATGGGAAAACAGATGGAGACTGACAGAACAAGTGAATGCGCAGCAAAAAAAGCAAAAAGTGATTTTCAAAAATGCTTTACTTAAAGATCCAAGCAGGAATCTGGGATTGTCATTTCCTGTCTGTTAAAGGCATGAATGGGCGCGGTGTTTCGGCATGCAGATCGTGTAGTTTGCCTCTGACACTCTCTGGTTTATAGTTTCCTAACATGATGACTGAGATTACTGATTCCACATCTGTTGTCCACAGCTTTTCCCCACACAATACTTCTGAATGGGTACAGTGTTCATGTGCTGCGTGAGGGCAATGGCAGCCAGTGGTGGGAAAAGATGCTATTTATAGAGCCTTGAAAATACCACCACTTCCTTTCCTCTGCCAATTCAGCGGAGAGCCTGTTACAGAGTAAATGAGTCTAAAAAGAGAGAAATGGAAGTAGTCTGACATTAACTGTTTCTTGAGCACTGATTCATGTAGAAATTAGCGACACCTCGCCTGTACGTTTTACCTCACTAAAACACACTGCGGAGTAAAACATTCCTTCTTAAGTTCCTGATAACTGTTTCCCAGCAGCACCCAAATTATTTCTGTTACATCACACTGGAGTTGTGAGAAAACCCTGATATTTGGAAAAAATTGATATTTGCATTTTTTATATTTTAATATTCTTACACTGTATTGTTAAAAGTGTGCATTAAAGCAAAACACAGTAAAGTCAAAATAACAACGTCCAATTTCCTGAAAAAAAACTATAAAAATAATAATAAATAAAGGTGATTTGAAAACCCTTACATATTTAATGAATGAAACTCATTATAACGCAGCTGTCCAAATACAACATTTCGCTGCAATCATTCCTCACTGCTCAATATTATAAACAATTATTTAATTTACCCACTATGAGGTGTAATAGAACATAAATTTGATTATGTCCAATTTGGTTCATAGCTTTAAGTTTTAAGTTTATTTATCTTATTTACACGTACACCCACAGACAGTAGACATGTAATTAATAATAATAATAAATATAATACTGTAAGGTGCTCTTATGATGCATTTTACTGTAATCATAATTTGCTACAAAAGACAAAAGTAATAATCTTCTCTGTCACTTGGCCTGCATGAAACAGATCAACTGTTCAAAACCAAAGATTACTGTATTCTTTATTAGTCCGACAAAGGAAATTACACTTTACACTCTGTTGTTATTACACACAGGCCTGAATTACACACACATGCTCAGTACCTATACATGCACTAATGGAGACATGTCAGAGTGAGGGGGACGCCCATGGAAAGGCGCCCCGAGCAGTTGGGGGTTCGGTGCCTTGCTCAAGAGCACCTTGGCAGTGCCCAGCAGGTGAACAAAGCTGACACTTCGCATATTTTGCACAGCAGCTAAACAGCAGAAATCCACCAGCATAATTACTTTAAATATTACGGAAGAGGATTAGGGCCACATGGTAAAAAGCATTAAAGTTCTGAGTTTAAAGTCCAATTTCTGACTAATCCTCTTCTGTAAAATATACCATGTATGCCAAAACAATCTGTTAGCCACAGCATACAGGTATGTAACTTCTATTAAGCCATTATGTCAGATGAGTAGCACAAATTATAAGTTAGGGTCAAATAAATCTATGTAGCGGCTCATACTCTGTGCAGTGCTGCAATGCTATGACATGTAAGAAAATAGATATTGTACAATAACTTGAACAAGATTTGTCAATAGAAGCCAGCTAAAGATTTGTCAATAGAAGTTAGATAAATAATCTCAGACATGGTGAGAAGCAGAGCAAGTCTTTTAATGTCAGCTTGCAACATCAGAACGACTGGAGTTCACACAGAGGCCAACAGAGTCATTTTACCTAAGAGGTACTGACATGTTTTCTCTTACTCAACTGTCCATCATCTCAGTCTATTTCAAAAATGAAGTTGAAAAGTCCAGGAGAAAGCTCTAAAAAGGGAACAAGTGGACAAAGTGGGGTTAGGTTTTGTCAAACCACTCTTTTTAAAAACACTTTAATTTAACTCTAAGTGGCTAAAAAAGGCTGAGAAAGTCCCCATATAAATATTTTATCCTCTCTTGGAGTTTACCGTGTTTTTTTATCATATAATGGGCTATATTATTCGTTGAGTTTTCTTTTCACAAATGCACGTGATTGCTATCCCATGCAGAACATCATGGAGTGAAGAATGAATCCTTTTTATATGAAAATGGAGCTGTGTTTGGCCAGGGGGGAAATCAGAAAAAAATGCTGACAACATACAGTCAGCAGTACACTGCTCCCAGATGAAGAAAACAACAACAACAACAACAAAACCCATCAGCATGAAATAGTTAAGTTTCCAGCAGATTCATAAAAAAGAATGACAAGAATAAATAATGACATTACTGTACATTACATGTCATTTAGCTGCAGTTTTTATCCAAAATGACTTCCAATTAAGTGCTTTCAACCACGAAGGGTCAAACTCCGGACAGCAAGAATCAAGGGCAATAGCATTAGCTTCAAATAAGCCAAACTACAAAGAGTCATATGTAAGTGCAACTGTAAGTTCAAGTTTTTGTTTTTGTTTTATCAAATAATAAATTAAGAGTAATGCAAACAAGCTAATATAATGAACGTGCATAATTTGTTTGCCAATGTGCAATGCAAATGCAGTATTTGATACTCCAATAAAAGCTCCTCAACATAGGGCCAGAAATGCATCCATAAATCTGAGTCTTTCGTTTTATCACTGATATGAACCTGTCCCTGCTCAAACCTGGGTCTTTAGTGCTCTGACATATTGTATTTATTACCTCACACCTCAGCTCTTTCATATCATCCCCCGTTTCTTATTTCAAATGTAGCTTACTGTATCTTCTCAAATCTGTGTTTCTTTAGTACATCTCTAAAGATGCACGTGTTACATTATACTGACATGGTGTTGTTCTTGGTCATTGTAATTTGGTGTTTCAATATATGTATAGCTATAGTAACTAGAACAATTGCAGTTAAATATTATGTTGCCAAGGTCACCACCTACAGATGAAAAGAAGGAAAAGCAACAATTGGTTCAGCTTTCCATGTAACAAGAAGTTGTAATCACCTTTAAATTATGTATATACAGTGTATTTATTTACTTTTTTACATGTCTACTTTTTACTTGCATTACTTTTACTATTTCAAGAGATAGATAGATAGATAGATAGATAGATAGATAGATAGATAGATAGATAGATAGATAGATAGATAGATAGATAGATAGAAATGGAGTAATAGAGAAACACAATGAAAAGTCAATAAAGTGCAATGCACAGTATGAAGGTCAGGGAAAAGTCACCGCCACTGACGCCCACCGCTGTCATTGGTCAAGAAATGAACGACACATTTTTAGCGGAATATCATTGGATGTAAAAACCAGGAAATGGGTGAGTAACCAATCCACGGGATAAAGGCAAACGTCCTCACTGGTTTGACAGCGAACGAGTGGAGTGGACCTGGACTCTTCTCTGAAGTGGGGAATTGTTAATTTAAGATCGTCGCATAAATAAATAAAAATTGGTTAACTACCGTTTAGGTATATTATAATTAAACATGGCTGTCTACAAACTAGTGTTGATCCGCCACGGAGAGAGCAACTGGAACCAAGAGAATCGGTTCTGCGGATGGTTCGATGCAGATTTGAGCGAAACCGGAGAGAAGGAGGCAAAGAGAGGTGGACAGGCCCTAAAAGGTGAGGGGGAACTAATTTAATTTTCTCCTATTATCTACTGTAGGCCTCTGCATCAGACCGTCGACCGCCCCCTGAGTGTGTCAGGAATGGAAGATGAGCAAACGTGCAGAAGTGATGCCTATATGTGGGTGCCCTGGTACAGTGGTGGGGCCGAACAGGAGAGTTTATACAGACATAGAATATCTCATAATAAAAGCAGGAAACTTTTTAATTATGTGATCCTCTTGGTCTATGATTCCAGAACAGCCTGCAAAAAGTACCTACAGAATAAATCCACTGGAAAGCAAAGCAATTTGCATATATACAATTAGCCTAAATGTTTGGGTCATTTTCTTAAATGGACATCATGCAATGCTTTTTCAGCAGGAGAACAGAAAGAAATCACAAAAGAAACATAGGTCCACACTGAGAGTAGCTTCATTAAACCAGACTGCAATGAAGCTAGAGCTGCAACCATTTGTTGATTCATCAATTAGTCGATATTACTAGAATAGAAAATTAATTACCAACTATTTTGATTATTGATTATTTGTTTCAGTCATTTTCAAGGAACAATACCAACATTCTGTGGTTCCAGCTTCTCAAAAGTGATAATTTGCTGTTCTTCTTTGTCATATGTGACAGTAAATTGAATATCTTACATTTTTGTGGGCTGTAAAAACAATGATATGGTGATGTAAACAGTCTTTAGTTATTGTACTAAATGCAACCCTAACCCTAACCCTAACCTTTTTTATTTTAAGTTTGGTGTGAGACTCAGTTACTTACTTTTGACACTCTTTATAGTCTCATTTATAAGATATGTTTAAAGCACCAAGTGCAGAGTTGTTTTTCAGAAGGCATTGTGGGGGTATTTAACAACCAAACAAAGCTGAAAGAAGCAGTCACAGTATCCAAGTGGAATTTTCTATAAACTTTTGCAGTCAAAATGCATTAAACTCCAGTGTCTCTCACTCCCTGAATCTCACAGATGCCGGCTTTGAGTTTGACATTTGCTACACCTCCGTGCTGAAGCGAGCCACTAGGACACTTTGGCTGGTCCTGGACAGCATTGACCAGATGTGGGTGCCGGTGCATCGGACCTGGCGGCTTAATGAGCGCCACTACGGAGGCCTGTCGGGCCTGAACAAGGCAGAGACAGCCGCAAAGCACGGAGAGGCTCAGGTGAAGATCTGGAGGCGCTCATTTGATACCCCTCCTCCCCCCATGGGCCCCGACCATGACTACTACAGTATCATCAGCAAGGTAAGATATAATATCTACAATAAATACATACAACCAAGAACTTTGTTGGCCTCTTAGGAAAGACATGGTTTTGTACATATTGACCAACTAACTGCACACAGGCATAACAAAGAAGAGGCATGACTATAACCGATCTCTGCAGTCAGGCCCTATTTGAGTGTTTAGAGTATAAATAGTGCATATAAAGTATTTTTTTCCACAGCACAGCTACTGGTACCTTGAATAGCTATATGCTTTACAACAGTGCCAAATATCTGACAGCCCCTTACCAGAGATGCAGTCCCTTACTGTTTGGTAGCATATCCCCTAAGCTTGTTATCTAATAGTATGTCCAAGGTGAGTTAATAAATGACTGGCAGAAATTAGGTCTGCTAGGTTCAAGTTCAAAGTTCAGTCAAGGATGTAACAAACTGTCTGCATGGACAGAGGTATTCAGAAATTAAGATGTAGTAACTCTTAGCTGCCTAATTGTGGCTGTCAAAACTAATTGATCAGCAACATGTTGATAAGAAGAGTGTCACTAAGGTAGCTGATTCTTTCATTCCTGCAAATGAACTCCATATTGCGTGAAAATGTTGCTTAAAAGGTGACTCTTACTTACACTAGGCCCTTTCTATTTCCAAATATGTGTACAATAAGTTTATACGGAAAATGATTAAAGACAAAGAGATCCAGTATTTTTTTGCTGTCTCTATTCTGTTCTATTATATTTTTTACAAATTGAGATGGTGTTTCTTGCAGGATCGTCGCTATGCAGACCTGACTGAGGACCAGCTTCCTTCCTGTGAGAGCCTTAAGGACACCATTGCACGGGCGCTGCCCTTCTGGAACGAAGAGATCGCCCCTCAAATCAAACAGGGAAAGAGAGTGCTCATCGCTGCCCATGGAAACAGTCTGAGGGGAATTGTTAAGCACCTGGAGGGTGGGTGGCATTATGAGATTTTCCCCGCAAGCAATGGGGAAGTTGAAGTAGTTTGCCAAAATACAATTTATTATTGTCCTACAATTAAATTCTATCACAAAGATCCTATGTTGTCAACCATCTTGGTAAGAATAGTACATACAGCCCTTTTCAGTGGAATTCCATTGCTATGCAACAGCCTGGCCCCTTGTTAACTTCCTTTCAGTTGATGTCATTCACATACACTGCAACAGGAAATCAACTTGGGGCCATGTAGAATGTTTATGTTTACGATGAAATGGTCTATGAAGATAATTCACCAACTTCTGTATCTAACTGTTGTGTTTGTCTGGCTGCCACCTGTAGGAATGTCAGATGAAGCCATCATGGAGCTGAACCTGCCAACAGGCATCCCCATCCTCTACGAGCTTGACAAGAACCTGAAGCCTGTGAAGCCTATGCAGTTCCTGGGAGACGAGGAGACCGTACGCAAAGCCATGGAGGCTGTGGCTGCTCAAGGAAAGGCCAAGAAGTAAAGACACAGAAAAGCCATCTCTGTGTTTGACAGAGTAGGCTGTTCCTCACAACTGACCTCAGATTAGTGTTTTTCCTAAATCCTCATTTATTTTGGATTGTAATATGTGGTGAGTACACTGTAGATTGTTGTCAAAAGCAACCTCACTCTACTTGCACACTTGTTGCTCTACTTGTCAGGGATAGTAGATGGTTAACGATTGAGATATAGACCCACAGCTCTCAAGCGATTGTAAATCATTTTTTCTAAAATTGGTTATTAATATAACATACTTTTAAGAAGGGAGCGTTGAACTGAAATGGATAGCATTGCTGATAAAGGCAATGTATTATCTGTGTAGCAAAGATCCCTATGTATCCCTGTATACTTGTGTATTCCTGTGTACTACATTAAGCTGTCTTGTCCTAGGCAGGGATGTTGAATGTCAGGTTAAATGGTAATTAAACCAATTACAGAAAAAGGAGTGAAATCCTGGCTGTGGTTACACTTCCGCAGTCAGTAATAAAAACCAAGCCACAGCACATGTTTTGATGCTACACACACACACATCTAAGATAAAGAGTGGGGAATGAGTGAGACATGACCCTTCTTGTTGTGGTCTCGGTTTGCCGAAGGTGGTAAGGAAGTTATACCACCTATGTGTGTCTGATCATACTGACTTCATCATTACTTTCCCAGGGAAAAAATATTATCTAGTATTACAATTAAATTAAAAAAATAGACTTTATAAAACTTTTTTTGTTTAAATGAAAGGGACTGCAAAGGAGGGAGAACTTATTTTCTATTGCACTTCTTAAAAGCATTCCATTGATGAATTTCATTGATGCATTCCACTGATGAAGAGATGTAAGTTTGCAATCTCTTGAGAGCCGGATGTGACAATTAGAACAATTAAACTGACAATTTGTATTGCACTGTATAAGTGATAAATCCATTATTTGGATTATAGACCCCCAGTTTCACAGTACCATTTTAAGGTATGATTAACAGAAGATAAAAGGCCTGACTTTAATTATTATTTTTGTTACTGTGTTTTGCTTTGGACTGTCTTTGCCACTTGGTGTCATATGTATGTGCCTCCAGCTCCAATTCCTACAGTAAATGCCTACAGTCTAGTAGGATTTTGTTTGAAATGTCCTATTATGTCTTATAATATTGACATTTTTCTTTTTTAAATGTAATCCCCTCTGTGATGATTAACTGTACTCTGAAAGCTCTGATGGTAATAAATATACAAATCTAATGATGTTGTGTCTGCTTGTCTTTTTGGTCATACATTTGTATTGTGTTTACAATAGTCTAAATAATAACATTATAATAATCATTAATAAAATAATAATGATCTTTAATAAAAAGAATAGGTCATATCTTCTCAATTTATTTTCTCTACTACAGTGAAATAACACTTTATTTCCTTAAAAAAATACAGTTTACTATATATATATAATATGCTTTGGTGGAATATCCTTTCAACTTGGAAAACTTCTGGACTTCAAGTTCCATCTTTATCTGGAGGAACAAGTATTGTTTGGAAAAAATAAATCAGAAATGGCAATAGCTTAGGGAGCAGGAGATGTAACAGCAATGCAAGATTTTGAATGCAGTTAGACAAAGAGAAGAAGAAAAATAAAATATAAAAGTACAGTGTGATCTTATAGATATTTTTTAAAGAACTAAACAGTGTTATTGATTATTATTTAATTATAGTAGGGAAAATAAATTGAGAAGCTATGAGCTATTTTTAATAATGATCATTATTATTTTATTAATGATTATTATAAATATTATTATTTAGACCATTGTAAATAGTCGATATTCTGATCAACACTCAATACCAGTTGATGGGGGTAATGCACCAAATCGTTGTTTCCCGACCACCAATAAACCTCAAAGAAGAAGAAGAAGGAAAAACTCCAACTTCCGCAATGCAAATCGCGTATATTGTTGTCGTTTGATCGGATACAGGTGGTTGAAGATCATATCGATGAGATGATTTTAGCCGTGGCGCTCTGAGTCTGCTATTTTAGCTGTCTGTGGTTTAAGACAGCCGGTATAATCTTCAAAATGAGAAGAGCAACAGAAAATCAAGGAAACTCTCGGTAAGAAAACCTACGGACTCTGTTTGCACTGTTACTACCCAAGTGACAGAACCGCATTGCTAAGTTGAACCGAACGCGCGTTAGCCAGCTAGCTAGCTAACTAGCTAAACAGAGCACTTCCTGAAACAGTAACGACATGCTAGCTAATATTCCATTTTATTTTGTTAGCCAGGCACTGTTAGTAGACCGTTATTAAGTATAAAGCTACGTGGCTGTTAATGCTTTTTCTGAAAGCGAGCCAAGTACTATGTAAAGACTTAACGGTAACTAATAAGTTACCTAGCAATTTATCCACTGAAGCGTCAACATATTTTTACTGGACTCGTAAGGTTACTAATTAGCTTACTATGATAGGCAGAAACTGACTAGCAGGTGTCTTGCTTTTATTGGCCATAGACATGTGTTGACTGTGTAAGACAACTCGCGCTAGGTGTGTCGTTTCTGCAACACTTTGGTTCTTTATCTGACGTTACCGTTACTTATTTGAAAACTAAGTTGCTTTATTCCCGTCTTGATGACCAGACGTAACTTTTGATGATCGAAACATGATCAGTTCCTCCTCTCTGGCTTTCTTACAGAACTCTTACAGAATACTTTCCCCCGAGGAATAAAGGTGGGTCAAAGTGTTGTCTCGGAAAATAAGTGTATTTACTTCTTAATACTCGCCTTAACGCATTTGTGTTTTTCATGGGGCATTTTAACATCTAGACATGGCAAACAGGGAATGCAACAACATGCAGCTCTAAGTAAGACAGGTTCTTATGCATTGCCCCCTTCCTGGAGCAGATTCATAGCGGATATAAATTGATGCTGGCTGGCTGACATTTGGCAACATGTCAACACTATTTACACTTGACCATTCAGTGGCACTAAATATATTAGGAGACAGAAGACTATAATGCACAAATGTTTCTTCTTATTTTAGTGAAGGATCTTGTATTCCAGCAGCGCTCCAGACCCCATTTCACACCTTTACTCCAGGAGACTCCAATGAAGCCTTCTCAGCTCAACCGGCTTTCTTACCCGCCTCCAAGGAGAATGTTGCCACTTCAAAGCCCTGAGTTGTACCAAAGTGACAGACTGTGTCCATCAGGGAACCCTCCTTATCCTCCAGGACCAAGCCATTCATCAGGGCTTGTTCCAAGCAGCCCAACTAACATTGGCCCCTTAGTGAATAGGTTAAATCCCATGCCAAGGGGTAGTCTGGGTCCTCTGCAGTCCCAACACTATCAACCTCCAGGGTCTTCCTACTCATCATGGTTTGCTCCAGTCAGCCCAACTGATAGTACTACAGCTAATAGGCCTCCTGGTGTCTTTTACCCTGCAGCCCCTCAATTCAAGAAGGATTTAAGCAACCACTCCCCATCCTCCCACATCAGGAGAGATCCAGGGACTGAATCCAAAGTTACTTTGTCCTACTCAAGATTTAAAAATGTAACAGCACAAAGACCAGACTCAAGCAAGGTATTGTTTTTTCTTTTTCAATATGGCCATTAGTGAAATCAAGATTTGTGTAAAAAGTGTTGTTTGTTTCTGTACTACACAAGCAATTTTGTGATGTTGAATTGTTGTGGCTTTAAACATTTACTCTGTTAGGCTCAATCCAGCGATGTGAGAAGTCCCGTACATACTATCCAGCTCCACAGGCCCCCCCCGACCCCATCATTCTACCCCTGTGCAGTTCAAGACGTTTTCCCACAGCCCCTCTCACAATCAAACGATTGGAGTCCTGAGAAGAGCCAGTGTCCCTCGTGGGGCTACCAGCCTTCTCAGAGTACCCAGTCTTCTAACAGGAGTAGTGGTGCCAGTTTACCCATCATGCACAGCCCTGTTGTCCCTTGCCAGGTAAATGTTTTATAAAACATCAAGTTCAAGTTTAGGATTTTGGTAATAGAATTTTAGCTGATCATTACTTTGCAAGTACAATCTCAAGCCAGGCTTGTGGTACTGGGGCCAAAATAATGTTGACTTGGGGAGAACATGGTCTGTTGTTCTCATCCTTTGCAATATTACTTTTTAAAACAGGTTTGGGTGATATAGCTTAAAGAGCATTTACCAGGTGTTTAGTAAGTTAGTGTACTTATATGTATTTAATTGTGTGTCTCTTGTAAACAGTACAGTTTAATTTAGAGAATCCTGGAATTACCTTTTTATTTAACTTCTGACCCAGGTGTAGCTTTGCCTTTGATGGTATGGGACGCAATATAACTCTGTTATTGCTATTTTTTTCACGGTTTTCTTTTTTTTTTTAGGACCAACAACCTAAACAAGCACCTTCAAGTGAAAATGTAATTACAGGTAATGTTGTCAAAGTACATTTTTCCACCTTTCACTCATAAAGCTGCCAACCTTGTTGGCATGTAATGTTTGCACTGCAGTGACATGTATTGAGTTGCATCAGGTGTTGAGTTTGTGAAGAGGTTTACATCATCTGAAATTGTCATTGAACGGTATATCATTTTAATTCACTTGAGTGATGAAGATAGATGGCTCTGGGAATGTCAACTGGTTTGGCATGTCTTAAAAAATTGGATGGACGTTTCTCAGCATGAATACTGAGTATTATGATCATCTCCAGCAACAGTAACAAAGTTGGAGTGTGGAATCTTTACGGTATGTTAGTCTACTTGTATTACCCAGTACCTTGACAGGCAGGAAGGGGGAGAAACCACTGCAACATAGCGTTATTATGAATCCTACTACTTTGACAGTGTTTGTTGTTAAATTACTTTCACTGCCAAAGGGGGGAGACTGCTAAGTTGCTAAATACCTGGAAATATAGATGACAACTGTTAGTTACAAAAGAAGCTCCTGATGAAAAAAATGGCAGTATATGGGTAATTGTACATGGTAGCATAGTGAAATTTAGCTGAACACAGATATTGGTATTTATATTTGTGGACAATATTTGTAAAATTAAGTATATTTTTCATGTCTTTTTCTGTCTCCAGAAGTGGTCTCGAATTGCTCATCTCAGAAGAGGTGCAGGGAGTTTGAGGACTGTGGAGATGGTGCCAAGAAACTGTGTCTACCAGATATAAACTCTGGCAAAGCACAGACACCAAAGCCCACTGTTGGCAACTCACTCAGCACTTCGCTGCTGTCTCAGCCGTCATCAAGGAATTCTTTAGACTTGGAAGTGTCACCCAAAACCACAGAAAGCCATCTGTGCACAGAGCCAGCACCTGGCCAATCAAAACACTTGGAACTGTCTTCCACATTTAAACCCACCCAGTCATCCTGCGCATCACTGTCACCAGAACCTTGTATAAGACGACCATCAAATGGGGAAAAGCAAGCCTTTATAAATTCCACCCAGAATCGCACTTTGAAGTTACTAGAGTTAAGACCTTCAAATCCAGGTGAAGAAAGGAAGAAAAGAAGTGAGGAAAACAATAAAAGGGATAAATCAAGCTCTTTCTTATCCTCTGAGGTATCCCAAAAGGACACTAGTAGCACACGTCATGTTCAGGTAGGCAGACACCACGCTGGTCATACTCATTGTACCTCCACCTTACCAGTCAAGACCCTGAGCAGAGGTAATCATGTGGGGGAGAGCAGAAAGTCTGACAGTAGCACTTTCAAACCAGCCTCAAAAACAAATTCAGGTTCTCTTAGTTGTCGTACTGTAGAACGGAACAAGACTGCCCGACCACGAAGATCTGTTGCAATCCCAAATGACATAGATGAGCTTTTTACCCCTGATCCCATGACCTATGTAGTTGGCCCTTTTCATAAAACTGTGAAGCCCAAGTTAGATGGGATCAAATCCCCCACCTCAGAGAAAAGTTGGTCATCCAGCACAGTGACCAGCTCCAACACCTCAGTTGCTGGGTCCTTGGGTCACAAAATGTGTTCTCCTCATGCAGTGGACATCCCAGACTCTTCCTTGCCATCAGCACAACAACCACAAAGCTTGCCATTTGTGGTTTTAAAGCGGGTAAAACTAGAGGACTTAAAATCTATTCGCTCTAAGGACGGTGGTCAGAAAAACAGCCCTATCACTTCTTCAGGAAGGCAGTTTAAGGATGAGAGTGTTAAATCTGATGAGAAACGCACATCTCTCATCCCCAACAGTGAGAGACCCTTTGCTTTAGAGACTGGCGCAGAAACTGCTACATCTCATTGTGCTCAGTCTCCGCTCCTGGACAGGCAGACAAGTGAAGGGCATAGAAAGCTGGTGAATGAAGAGGATCCTATAGATGTAGAGATGGACCTAGGCCTGAGCTTTGCATTAGATATGGATCCAACCGAAAGCTCCCATAGCAGTGAGGAGGAGCAGCTGCTTTCTTTGCAGGAGATTATGGAGCGTGTTACTAAGCCTCCAGATACACCAGAGAAGGGAGCCCTCTCAGGGCCTAATGCACCTAGACATCGCAACTGCCAGTCAAAAACTGTAAGCTTTACGTGGTTTGACTTTATTGTACATAAAGTTATTAATGTATGCTCAACAACTTGCTGAGCTAAATGACCAGTAAAACCTGTATTATCGTTTTGGTTGTATCCCCACAGCAGCCGTTGCCATCCATCACAAAGTCAGGCATCTACAAGAACAACCTCGACCAGATACTAAAGGAAATAAACACCAATAAAAAGTATATTATGCAGAAAACATCTCTCCCCTTACCTTTTTAATAGAAAGCTACAGTAGTTGCCCATGAGATAATTTGATGAGTTAATTTTTTTTCCCCCTTTTTTTCGTCCATCAGAGTGAAAGAGATTGAGACGCAACTTCAAACTGCATGGAAAGAGGACCTGTTGAGATTAGCGGAATACGAGGAGGCTGAGGAGAACCAGGAGGAGGGCGTCTCCGCTGAACAACAGTAAATCATGCAGAAGCACACTGACATATTATACCTTGACACTGGGACACAGGCCTTGCAGTAGTTGTAATCTGCTTTTTTATGTCATTTATTTTCTAGGGAATTCCTGCAGCGCTACTCTTTGATGTCCAATGCAATCAGGGAAGTGCCTCCAGGAGAACTAGTGTTCAACCTGGAGAAATTTGGCCAGATCTTTGACCATGATACGCTGCAGCTCAGACAATGCATGGTCAATCCACAAGGGACAGCACAGAAAACGCTTCTTTGGTGAGTTGTATTTGTGTGTGGATTAGAGTGTGGATCGGACCAGGGGAGACTTATTACCACCAGGGCCAATGTTGTAAACTGAATAACATTGGGGTTAAAATCCCATTTCTGGTGAGCACATGAATGAACTTGGCTTTCAGTCTGGGTTTATTTCAGATACTGCACACACTGTACAAAATGTAAACTTATTCTACCAACTCAGCTCTGGTCACATCTACATGTCTGCTTCCTCTTTCTCTATCTCTCTTCTGCCCACTTTCACACACACACACACACACACACACACACACACAGAGCTCTCTTAAGGGAGCCGCAGCACCATTTTACAACCAATGCCTTATTGCGCTGATGTGACTGAGCCCGACCTGAACATAATTTCTAAATATCTGTTTGGGTATCCATCCTCTAGTGTGGATCTACCAATAAAAGTTCAGAGCAACATGTCTCAACAACTGAAGATGCGATTGTCATGAAATTTGATATTGGTATTTATGGTCCTCGGTGATATGATCATAGAACATTCATGCTTCCCAAAGGATGAACATTTTCTGCCTCGTCAAACTGTTGGCATTTGTAGCATAGTGTCGCGGCGCTCCCATTGCAAAGAAAAATATGCTGGCCTCAGAAATAAAAACTGCTTTGGTGAACACAGGCGCTATATTGTTCATTAGCAAAGCTTTAGTCTGTTAGCTTTGCTAATTAATGAATTCCTCTAAGCTTTCTCTCTCCTCTTGTGTTCCCCAGGTCCAGCCCTGCTCAACTGAGATTGCATGTAATTATTGGATTGTTCCAGGAAGCTTACGACTGTCGCTCACCCTGTCCAACTCAGGTTACCCGTTTCCTATTCAAGGTAGTCCCCGCGCACATACTGTATGAAGCATGTCAATAGGGATTTCTGTCGAATTGTCTGAACTTTGGCAGTAATTCTTTGTTGATTCTGTCAGATGATGTCTGTCCATAGTGAGAGGATGGTATCTGAAAATATACTACAGGCCCTCTGTGATATTGCGTACACTGCTGCGTATCAGATAGGTGAGTAGGCCCCACCCACCGACACCCAAGCTGTGTTACTGGTTATTATTGGTAGGACGGTTTAACGTGTGTCTTTTCTGTGTGTATGCTTCATAAGTGAAAAATGGAAGCCAGCTGTTTAAAGTGTGGGTGCCCAGTTTGGCAGATGTGGCGCTGGTCCTGATGAATATGGGAATTGCGTTTGTTACGCTCTTCCCTTTTGAGAAGCTGCAGCCTCCATTCACAGAGGGAGATTTGCTGTAAGTAGTGTTCCTGTTTCATTTATTTCCTTGTTTACTAGGTAAAAGCTTAAATTCTGAGCAGAAAATTGTTTATTTGATGTTTTTGTTTAAATCTCATGTAGTCAAATTCCTGTGTGTTTGTGAAGGGAGGACATCCACATCAATAGTGAGACTCCTTCCAGGAACAGGGAACAGAACACTTTCCCTGAACACAACTGCAACAACATCTTGAAGGTGAGATGCAAAAGGAAACGGATGTCTGATAGGAACAGTTTGTTGTCACGTCTGTCAGAAATAGTTTGGCAGAGAGAGACAACCTCACCATTCAGATCATTCACAACTTGGTTGTTTATCCTGTGATTTGGTTCTGCAGTACCTGTCTTACTGTATGGGCCTCTGTCCACGGGCATACAGCGACGATGAGCTACTGTTGCTGCTAACTTTGGTGGCAAGGTTGGGCCTGGACACGCGGCTCATCCTCCAGTCCAGTGTGGAACTGTTCCCTCTGCAGCACAAAATTGTCAACAACATCAGGGACTGGGACACCATGGTCAGTTCAGACATGCCTCAGATTCCATAAAAGTCAAATAATGTGCATTTTCTAGGCTTCGAAAAGTTTAGGAAAAACATGGAATTAATGGAATTAATAGAAATATTATTTCCAATATGTACCATTAAATGGAAAATGTGTGCTAAACCATGTAAAATTATCAAATTGATGTACAGTGAAGTGCACTGTATGCCTAACAGACAAAGCTGTAAAAAGAAAAAGAGGGAAGGAAAAAGTAAAACAAGGCATGTAATTAATTTTTGGAGTTTACTTTTTAGCTTCAGTTTGCTTTGAATCTGCTTTTGAAATTTTGGCAGCAGGACTGTGTCAAATGATAAACGTCATATGAATGTATCATCACAGTACACTTCCACTGGCAGCTGATAATATTGACTTCTCACCAATTCCTACTATTACATAAATGTACTTGGGAGTTTTTGTGGTTTATATAGCATGTACTTTTCATGCATACACAGAAATTGCAGATTAATGTCATGGAAATCCACTGGCCAAAATGTGTTCAACCCGTTAATTGATGATATCATGATTATTTTTATATTTTTATTATTTTTTTTTTTAACTGCGCTAATTATTTATTAAAAAATGTTTTTAGCTGCCAAGAATTTGTCTGGCCCTTACTGATCTGACAGATGACCACCACAACATGTGCCTACTAGTTCAACTGCTGCCTGAGGACATACGTGGAAAGTAAGTCAGTTTTTCTCTTGTCTCCATTTTTTTCCACACAATAAGATCAATTTTCAGAAATTTGATTTCATTGTATTGCACATTGAAAAATTTGTTCACTTTTGTTTATATAGGCAACTGCGTGGACATCTGAGCCTGTCCATGATCTCAAAACTGTTGGATGGAAATTGTACTTACAAGCCTAGAGGAAAAGAGTTTCAGGTAATCTGTTTCAGTGTGTAACCTAAACCTATATAGTTTCGTTTGGATCCCAGCAGTTGAAATACGTAGTTATCTAAATGACCATCACAATGTAACACCACATTCAGTAATATATAGTTCTCTGCTCCTTGTTCTCTTCCATGCTTAGCTCTCTGACCTGAGGCCGTACCTGCCCCGTATGCAACCCTCCACCCTCCTCCGAGGCATGCTAAGCTCCTCCAGCAGAAGTCAGAAAGATAAAGATGAGGACATTGCCACCCTCGACCAACAGGTGAGCATGCCTTCAACTTCCAAATGTTCCATCCTTAAATTAATTTGATCACTCTTGTCTTGTTTTATGCCTAGTTTTTATTATTGTTTTAATTAATCTCATAATTTTAACTGC
This sequence comes from Percina caprodes, assembly GCA_013375575.1. NCBI lineage: Eukaryota > Metazoa > Chordata > Actinopteri > Perciformes > Percidae > Percina > Percina caprodes. The sequence continues at coordinate 2,131,832 of JABXJD010000024.1, forward strand.
ATGTGTTTTTGAATGAATGAGTTTCTTTTCACTTATCCTGTGTTACAGTCCTACTACCTCTGCTATAGCCTTCTGACCTTGGCAAATGAAGCTTCCAAATTTCAGTTCTTCCCAGCTCATCAAAAGGTATGACTTTATTACTGGTCTCAAGTGGTTATTAATCAGCTAGATTATCATGGGGTATTTTGATGTCTGAGCCATTGTGTGTTAAAGTTGTCTTGCCTTTTTTTCTGGCTCTCAGGAGCAGCTGCTGTTTCTATGCTGTGAGTTGGAAACGCACATTAAGTGTGACATCAGAGAGAGTGAGAAATGTCTTTACCGGAGCAAGGTGAGTTGATTTAAAAAAAAAAAAAAAAATAACTTCAAGTATGTGTGTATGAGTGTGAATTTCCATTTAGATCCAGATGCAGTATTAAAATGTCAACATTTTCTAATGCATTTAAACAGGACATACGAAAAACTGTCAATAAATAGCTTAGTCTAAAAGAAAAACGCACAAATTTTCAAGAGCTTAGATTCTGAAGATTTTCTGAAGTGCCCATATTATGAAAAAAAACCTTTTTCTGGGATTTGGGGTGTTATTTTGTGTCTCTAGTGCTTCCACACGCATACAAACTTGGGAAAAAATCATCCATGTTGTTTTGAGTGTGATACGGGTTTCTGAATGTCCTCTGCCTTCAGGCTCAGGGTGAGCTGTTCAAAATCTCAACCGCTTTCTACGTTACTAGCCAAGACGAGGTGGCTAAGCCTGGCATGCTAGTGCTAGCATGCTAGCTCGTTCTCAATGGCAAAACACTGCTACAACACACATAAGTTCACCATAATCTACAAAAGAACTACTTACATGTCCCTGTTCTGCAGGTATTCCATAAGTGTGCCCTGGTTTAGAAGAAGTCTACCAGCTAATCCTGCCTCGTACTGACCAAAGTTGGAAAAACTGTAGCCAGCTGATGTTATCATAACCTAGCTACTGTGCATCCCTGCGACTCCCAACAAAGATAGTAAAGAAGTGGATGTCTCACTCTGTAGCTAAAACAGAGAGCTAAAGACACAGGGTGAAAACAGGATCTGCAGTAATGTGCAGTACAACAAAAATATGGTGTTTTTGGAAAATAAAACATATTCTGGATTTGGGTTGGGAACCGGAGGGTCGTAGGTTCAATCCCAGTACGGACCAAAGTATGGTGGTGGATTGGTAGCTGGAGAGATGCCAGTTCACCTCCTGGGCACTGCCAAGGTGTTCTTGAGCAAGGCACCGAACCCCCAACTGCTCGGGGTGCCTTTCCATGGGATCCCCCCCACTCTGACAGCTCTCCATTAGTGCATGTATATGTACAGAACGTGTGTGTAATTCAGGCCTGTGTGTAATATTAGAGTGCAAATTGTAATTTCCCCTTGCGGGACTAATAACGTATACATTATTATTATTATTATTATTATTATTATTATTATTATTATTATATAACCTGAAAATAAGCATAATATGGACACTTTTAATAATTACATAAACAATCAATGTCTAACTTCCTTCTCTCCTTCCAGGTGAAGGACCTGGTGGCCAGAATCTACACCAAGTGGCAGATGCTCCTTCAGAGGACAAGGCCTCTCCATGTACAGTAGTCTTTATATATATATATATATATATATATATATATATTTTTATATATATAAAAGATGAAAGCAGTATTCAGTTTAAAAAAAAAAAAGCTTAGTTCAGTTTAAGAGTCCTCTAATAAAGTCAAAAATTTGTATTATTCTCATTTACATTTCTGTTTTCCTTCTGAAGGGTAAGCTGTATGACTATTGGCAGCCTTTGCCCGTGGATACATTGACAAGCAGCCAAGAACAGCAGGAGATGGACAACAGTGATGATGGAGAGGGGCCTGTGATGGAGGAGGACGAAGAAGAGGAAACCAATGAAACTGAAGAGGTTATAACTATTATTACTGAGGACGAGAACAAAAAAGAGGGAGATGACACAAACAAGACGGGGGACTTCATGAAGCCAGTAGAAATTGAGGGAGACAATGCAATGGATGACCCAAAGAAGACTGGGGACGATATAAAGCCAGAAGAAAAGGAGAGAGACAATGAAATGGATGACCCAAACAAGACGGGGGACGATATAAAGCCTGAAGAAAAGGAGGGAGACAATGCAATGGATGACACAAACAAGACGGGAGAAGACATGAAGCCACAAGAAAAGGAGAGAGACAATGCAATGGATGACACAAAGGAAACTGAAGCAACAGAAACTGTTCATGAGGAATTGACCCAAGAGATGCCAGAGATGGTACACAAGCTGGAAAAAGAGTGTACTGAGACAGAAACTGAAAATCTGGTTGAGTCAAAAGAAACATCTCCCCAAAACCAGGTTGCAACATGTGATTTAGTGTCATAGAGATTTGTATTTATCAGCTTTTTCCTTAATGTTAAGCTCAATTTGCACATCTGCTTATTCTTTTCTATACCTAATACCCATGTTTCTTTGTCAATATAAATACTAATTGCATATTTATGAAAAAAACTTTTGTTTTTAATAACTTGATGTTAAAATCTTAAGTAAATGACTTCTCACTGCACCTCTGTTTACACTTGTAAAAATGGGTGTGCGTATATGTTAAATGCATTACTGTATTTAAGTGCCCACAACAACCTGTGTTTAATTGGAGGGGGATTTATCCATCCTTGTTGTCTTTTGGCTATGTTCATTTGTAAAAGTTAAGTCATTTCTCTATAATAGCTAATAATTCAGTCTGAAAACCCGATGTACCAACTGTATGTACGATATGCTGCAAATCAGCCTCAAGTGGTAACGTGACACAATGCTCAAACTTTACTTGACTATAACATGTTAAAGTTTTAATCTTAAACGTTAGCATGCAATGAGGTTCCTCAGCCATTATTGTTTAATATAGTCGTTATTATAAAACAATAGGCCTTTTTCACAGACTGGTCATAGTAGGAAAAGCACAGGTGTTACCAATAACATTAACAGTGGCTCTGTTCTATTCAAATATCTTCACATATGCTTTTGTCACAATGAAAACGACCTATAAATCATAATTCTAAAAGGTAGATAAGATACATGTCTTGTTGATTTGTTATAATTGTGTTAAATGTTTGCATTTTGTTAAATTCCCAATTTGGGAAAATATTTTTCTAATGATAAAGACTACTTTTTTATAGCTGTTGCCAAATGGCAAAATAAACTTTGTTTACAAAAGTCTTTGTTGCCTTTATAAACCAACACTATTAGGCAAGGCAGCTTTATTTGAATTGCACATTTCAGCAACAGGGCAATTCAAAGTGCTTTACACAAAAACAGTTAAAGAAAAACAGATAAAACACAAGAATAAACAGTGAAAAAAATAAGAATAAAAGTTACAGTGCAGTATAAGAAATTAAACATTAAAGAAATGAACAACCATTTAAAGAAAGGCAACATTAAAAAGAAAGGTCTTTAGCCTTGAATTAAAAGAACAGAGTAGCAGCGGATCTGCAGTTTTCTGGAAGTTTGTTCCAGATATGAGGAGCATAGAAACTGAACGCTGCTTACCCCATTTAGTTCTGACTCTGGGGACAGAAAGCAGACCAGTCCCAGATGACCTGGGGGGGGGGGTCATAGTGGAGTAGCAGATCACAAATGTATTTTGGTCCTAAACCGTTTAGTGATTTGTAAACTAGCAAAAGTACTTTGAAATCAATTCTTTGAGGCACAGGAAGCCAGTGCAAAGACTTCAAAACTGGAGTGATGTGATCCACTTTCTTAGTGAGCTTAGTGAGCAGCAGCGTTCTGAATCAGCTGCAGCTGTCTGATTGATTTTTAAGGGAGACCTGTGAAGACACTGTTACAGTAGTCAAGTCTACTGAAGATGAAAGCATGCACAAGTTTTTCCAAATCCTGTTGACACATAAGTCCTTTAACCCTTGATATATTCTTAAGGTGATAATAGGCTGACTTTGTAATTGTCTTAATGTGGCTGTTAAAATTCAGGTCAGAGTCCATGACTACACCAAGATTTCTGGCTTTGTCTGTTATTTTTAACATTGTTGTTTGAATCTGATCGCAGACTTTTAGTCGTTCCTCTTTTGCTCCAATAACAACCACCTCAGTTTTTCCTTCATTTAATTTCAGAAAGTTCTGGCACATCCAGCCGTTAATTTGTTCAATGCACTTAGTTTTTGTATTGGACTATAGTCCCCTGGCAATAAGGTTATGTAAATTTGTGTGTCGTCCGCATAACTATGCTATCTTATTTTGTTGTTTTCCATAATCTGAGCCAGTGGAAGCATGTAGATGTTAAACAGAAGAGGCCCCAGAATGGAGCCTTGGGAAACTCAGCACGTCACATTTGTATGCTCAGATGTATAATTACCTATTGACACAACGTAGTCCCTATTCTTTAAGTAGGATTCAAACCAGTTTAGTACTGAGCCAGAAAGGCCAACCCAGTTTTCCAATCGGTCTAGTAATATGTCATGGTTGACCGTGTCAAATGCAGCACTAAAATCAAGTATACTAAGACTGAAATTTTGCCACTATCTGTGTTAAGGTGGATGTCATTAAAGACTTTGACAAGAGTCGTCTCAGTGCTGTGGTGTGGTCGGAAACCCGACCGAAAGGTATCAAAACTGTTGTTTAGTGACAAGAAATGGTTGAGTTGTTGAAAAAATGCTTTTTTTAATGATTTTACTTAAAAACGGAAGGTTTGATATTGGCCTATAGTTGCTCATTAGTGATGTGTCTAGATTGTTCTTTTTTAAGAGTGGCTTGATTACTGCAGTTTTCAGGGCTTATGGAAAGATACCTGAAAGAAGAGACATGTTCACAATCTGTAGAAGATCAGAAGCCAAACAATTAAAAACATTTTTTTAAACACCCATTGGTAGAATATCAAGGCAACAGGAGGAGGTTTTCAGAAGTTGTATAATGTCCTCCAGGTTTCAATGGTTGATCGTATGACATTCTGTCCTATTGGAACTAGTTTTGCTTGAACACTGTGACAACACACATCCTGTACTTGATATGGAGGCACTGACTGTTTGTCTAATCTTCTGAATTTTGTCTTTGAAGAAGGAGGCAAAGTCATTGTAGGCCTTGGTAGATAAAAGTTCAGATGCTACTGGTACTGGAGGGTTTGTTAATCTATCGACAGTAGCAAACAAAGCACGTGAATTATTATTGTTTCTAGAGATAATATCAGAGAAGAAGGACCTCCTTGCATTCCTCAGTTCCAAATTATAAATGCGAAGTCTCTTTTTATAAGTGTTATAATGGACCAGGAGATTTGTTTTTCGCCACCTTCGTTCAGCTTTTCGACACTTTCTTTTTTCTGTTCTCACCAGTAGGACATTTCTCCATGGAGATCTTTTCTTACCAGAGACAACTTTGACCTTAGTGGAAGCAATGGCATCAATAACATTTGTAATTTTACAGTTGAAATGATCTACAAGCTCAGTGACTGAGAGCCCAGAGGGGGCGGGTGTGGAGGAGAAAAGCTGAATAAATGTTTCACTGGTGTTTTCAGTGATATACCGTTTTCTGATTATCTTTGTTTGGACACTTTTGGGTACAGAGATAGAGCCGTTAAAGAAAACACAGGAATGATCAGACAGAGCAACGTTAGTCACCACAACCTTGGAAATATTTAGACCCTTGGAGACAATCAAGTCCAGAGTGTGCCCCTTATTGTGCGTGGGCTCTGTCACATGCTAAGTCAGTCCATAGTTCTCAAAAACACAACACAGTTCTTAGGTCCCGCTGTCCTGGGGGGGTCAACATGAATGTTAAAATCGCCCGCAATGATTACACAATCAAAGTTAATGCAGATTATAGACAGCAGTTCAGTGAAGTCATCAATAAAGGTTGCACAATATTTAGATGGCCTGTAGATATCTAGAAATATCGCTTGAGGGGGACCTTAACAAAAGAGCCACATATTCAAAAGAAGCAACATTTCCATAACATATTTGCATACAGTGGACTGAATCATTAAACAAAATTGCAACTCCATCTCCTTTCTTATTCGCTCTATTCTCGCTCATAAAACTGAAGTTAGGGGGAGCTGACTCGTTGAGAACAGCAGCACTGTTATTATGGTCTAACCAGGTTTCAGTTAAAAACATAAAATCTAGACTGTGATTAATAATAAAATCATTGATTAAAAATGATTTTTCTGGCCAAAGACCTGACGTTTAGTAAAGCTAGTGTTAGTCTATTTTCATTTTTTGAGGAATGGATGCTAAATTTGCTAAGTTTGCTGTTGAGTGCTTATTCGCAATTCTTTTTCTATTACCTATCACAACCTAAAGTAAGGAAGAATCGAATACACAGGGCCTGGGCTTGTCTTGGAAAGAGTCATGAGTGTCACTAGGCGTGCAGCCTGGACCCGACACATATCAGTTAATGCTTGCTGGATTTTGCACACAAGCATCCTTATCATTCTGGGTTGAAGGAGTTAGCCGACATCCTGGCAGAGGTGCCTGGCGTTTTACTTTACCCTTTTGCAGCTGTCCACGGCTGTGTCCTACTAAGTACAGGGGTAGAAGAGGCACTCTGCCTGGATGATAATGCAGGCCAGCTGGTCATATCACAAATCTCAGGGTGCTGTGCCCTGCCCGGTAGTCCTCCTCCCATTTCCCAGGAAAATGATTTACTCTTAGGCTTCGCACCAGAAGATTTCCAGGATGGACTACCACTTGTTGATTTATTACCTGTTCCACCGCCCTCCTGTTTCTTTGTAGTCTTGTTGGTGCTAATTAACCGTGTGTTAGCATGCTTTTGTCCATTGTTTTGGGTCCATGGTAAAGTGGTGTGCTGAGTTTAAAAAAGTTAAAATGTCTGAAGGAGCCAGGTTAGAAAATTATGCATACCTCTGTCCCCCATTTCCCCCCTCTTTTCTTCTGAATGTAAAGAACCACAGGTCAAGTCTGGCATTTAACATATGGAAGGGGGTTTCTTGCTACGCAACAAAAGGTGGCCTGCTGTCTCCTACCCCCTGGGGTCTTAGTCTAGGTTAAGACAATACAATGTTGATTAACTGTACTGATGTCAGAGTTTCACATTTACACGACAGACCCATTTGGATCTGTAACCACAAACGACTCCCAAAGGGGCAGAGTTTAGAGCCATGTTTACACTCATTGGACAGTGAAGATGCACTCGACATGCTGTCATGACAACAGCAAACCAATGAGAATGGATTTGAATGCACCAGGTGAAAAGGAACCGCCCTCAGGTGCAGGGGATAAATTAATGTGATTTAGGTATTTTCGGGACTGCATTCACGTGACTCCGTCAGGGGGAAGCGTGGATCCAGTCCGCTGTCAGCTGCAGTGTTATTATGTTTTGTCTTTGTCTTTGTCTTATTGTCTTTGTCTCATCATCCTCATCATTCTGTTGCATTAAACTTTTTTCTTAATTCTCAATTCGACCCTCAGCCCCCTTCCTCAGAGACCCAACGAACACAAAGTTAGTTTAAAAATTCTAACAGGTGTCATTTCCACAAGATCCGTTCACTTCCACGTTTACTTCTAATCGGTGAACCTTGGTTTCCAGAAGTGCAATTTTCTAAAGGAGTTTGTAGTAGTCATCCATGGAGAAAGGAGGCATCTTGCTGCTAATTAGCTTTAGCTACAGTCACTGTAGGACAGGCTTGAGCTATTGGTAGGCCACGCTCACGCAGAAAAATGTTAAAATATGGCAATAGCCTACTATGTCTACAAAAAATGTATAGTCCAGTGATTTATAAGTATCCAAGAGCCGCTGCTCATAGTTTCTCTCAGAGGAAAAACAAAGATTATCAGAAAAAATATGCAAGCAGAGGCAGGAGCAAGCAGCAAAGCGTCTGCACTGTAAGAAGCAGGAAGCAAAAAGCAAATAGTCTCAACTGAGTGAAAAAGACATTGTCCAAATAAAGGTTGTGACAAGCCTTAAACCTTTGGTATTCAAAACACAACACTTTCAATGAGCTACTAAGATCACCACACATCCAAACCAGTCCACTCTTCAGTCTTATTACTGGGGAGAGAGAGTCCTCTGCTGGATATCTGTATCATTTTCAATTATATTGCAATGGAGTAATTTGCATTAATTTATTATACAAAAATATTTTCATCAACTGAGAGGTTTTGTTGTTCTTCCAAAGTTAACTTACAACTTTTGAACAGTTGTCTATTAAACACAGTGACCATTGGTCTGATTATCCCGCCTGATGGCACTTGTATAACAACTGATGCAATAAAGGTTTTTTTAACATGAATATGCGTTCCCCCAACCTGCCTATGGTCCCCCAGTGGCTAGAAATTGCAATAGGTGTAAAACTAGCCCTGGGTATCCTGCTCTGCCTTTGAGAAAATGAAAGCTCAGTTGGGCCAGTTTCTGGAATTGCCCCTTATGACCTCGTACTACTCTCGTTAGCATCTTGTGTGGTACTTGTCGCAAAAGTGACGCATGCGCGACTCAAATCTGCACTTACATCGGGGAGTGACACCACTCATGGATGTATTAAGAGAACTCCACTCACTCCGCCCTACTTTCATTGCGTTGCCATGCGACGGTAGTCAGGTGACTGTCTGCAGACAGAACATGGCTGACCTGTCAGAAGACCAATGAGGGAAAGGCCAAATTTAGCATAATCGATCTTATTTTTTTCGTGGTTTGTGACCACAGTTGACAGTCGTGGACAGCGATTGACCAGAAGTATTCAAGGTAAGCACGAGAGCGCTCAAATTTGGGTTGATATATTACTCTGTGTTTCTTGGAACAGTTGTAGCTGTTAGCTGACGTTGGTGTTGGCTAGCTAGCTAGCTAAGTTAAGCTAGCTGCTAGCCAAACAGTCCCCGCTTTCTCTAGCAAGTCTTTCGCTAATAGAAGGAAATAACATGTAGGCAACTTTATATCGACGCATCATGTTGTCTTCTGCAATTTTGTAACTTTATTGCATTGCCAAAGCTAGTTTGTTGTATCGGGAACGCCAGTATAGCAGTAAAACTACAATAGTTAAATGGAAGATAACGTTAAGTTAATATCTAATTTATCGTGTGGTATTTTAGTGACCCTTTAAACTAAAGTCAATATCTGCACGCACAGACATTCCCCATTGGGATGAATGATTTTGTGCCTGGTGTGTTTTACAGAGGGGAGGTATAAACCTTTGACCTGAGGGCAGCACTTCATATTGGTTGTTCAGTTGGTGGAAGGTATCTTTTATGAATTATTTGTCATCTTTGTGGAGTAATGCCACCGACCTAACTTTGTATGCCAACTATCGTACTTGGTATGTTAGAGCTAAATACAGATTGTCAGCAAAATGAGCCAGGATGACCAAGTTTTAGAATGCTTCCAAAGTAGGTTTCTTTTTATAACTGATGCAGTAGTTTTTTTAGCAGCTAAAAACAGAGCATTCATAAGAACGTATTCTTATATACTAGGGATATTACCATCTATACTGCAACAGTGTCCTGAGAGTTGTTCCAAATGCTCCATGACTTGTATGTAGATGTCATCACTACATTTTATGGTTTGGCCTTTGGCAATATTGTTGCAAATTTACAAAGGACATCTTGTTGTTACTTTTTAAAGTTACCTAAATGTAATATCCTCCAACAAGCTTACACATTCAAACTGTCTCTCAGTTGTTTACATCCAGCAGAGGCTGGTCCAAATATACAAATTAAAACTGATATGTGAGCTAAATTATTACACAAGAAGAAAACATCTTTTAAATTGGGTTTTCCTTCAATGATTTATAAATTCCAATAACAACAAGGGATCTGATTGCAGATGAGCGGGTTGCCAGAGGGAATAGCAAATGGCCCAAGCGCGAGTGAACAGATTTGGGAGAGACCCTGGACTCTTGAAGAGATGCGGCAGAGCAGTGCCAACTGGTCTTTGGCGGCCGACTCAGGGGTAAGGGTCTTTGTCCCCAGCTCTGTAATAGGCCAAATAATTCATCATAATCTGTTCTCAAATAGTCTGAAACATGCTGCAGTAATATGAGTAGTGTGCATTTATTTATTTCTCCAAAAGATTTCTATTACAGGTTAATGGCGGATAGTGGAGGGCATTGTGATAGGTGTTCTACTTTGGTGTAATGAAAGGAACTCTGCAACTGTTGCTGTCTTTTTCTTTCTTCACAGCTCTTCCTGTTCCTCCAAGACTTCTCCCAGAGAATGCTGTCAAAGACACATGATATTGAAAAGCAGTTGGACAGTCTGATCCGTGACACCAAGGCCACAGATAGCTGCTTGCACTCTGTTTTTAACGACTTTCTCATGCTTTCCAATACACAGTTTATAGAAAATGTAATGTATATAATTGCTCATGTTTTGTTCTACTACAGTTTTGCTTGTTGTACTATAACTGTGACAATACAGTCTACTGGTTTGTGTACTTTTGTAAAATGTTGCAGTTTACGTGATGTAATCGCTATCTGGTGTGTTCTGTTACAGAGAGTGTATGATGAAGAGGTAGAAGACACTATTCCAAAGGCTGATACTTTGGAGAAGCGGCCTGAGCAGGTATAAATAATTCATCCTTCCTGCTCCTAACTTTTGGATGGCAAGGATTACAACACTGACCAACCACTATAAAACTTTTCAGTATTATTATTTCAAGGATAATATGGCCATAGTCTTTTTTTGTTTTCCCTAAAGGAGAAGACTCGAGAGCAGAAAGAGGCAGAGATGATTCCTAAGATGCAGGAAGCTGTAAACCATGGTCTGAAAGTGCTGGAGTCAGCCTTCGAGCATCTGGACATCAAAGCTGGAAACTCTGATTCAGAGGATGAGGAGGTCACAGACCGAGTGGAGGCCATCCTGGAGCCCAAGGTGTGATCTTAATCATGATGTTGTAATGTATGATTACTGCAATTACTACAGAAATGCATGTGATACCTCATATTTACATAAATGTACTTTATCCTGTGTGTCTGTTTTTGTCCTTGTCTTTTAGGATCTTTATGTGGACAGGCCACTTCCATATCTGATTGGTTCCCATGCCTTCATGGAACATGAGGACGTTGGACTTGGAGACCTCTCAAGTGATGGTAATATACGTATGGCAGCTTCTTCAGGGTCTACTACATTATACTGTAAATTTTCCCTCATGTATTTGTATAATTTCTTTTATTTATTTATTTTTTATTTTTTTATAGAAATGTCAGTTGACAGTGACAGAGACAGTGTAATTGACAGCGAAGATGGCAAAGAAACAATTGTAAGACCTTTTTTTCTTTCCCATTTTTTGTAAAGGTTTTTAATCTTGCAAAGGAAAATGAAAACCTCCATTGTTTGTATGTATGTATTTATTCAACAGCATTCAGATGAGGACTTCAATCAAGAGGAAGTTGAAGGTCACAATAATATTAGAAAGGTAAGCTTGGCTAGCTGCCTGCCAAAACACCTCAATGATTACATTTAAACTAAAACAACTTTTTAACTTTTTAATCTTTAATCTTCCCACACTCACCTAGAAGTCATCCATGTTAAGTTATGAGGATGATGATGATGATGAAGAGGAGGAGGATGAGGATTCTGACATATTCAGAGAATCAGACCGGGATGATGATGATGATGATGACACAAAGGTATACCTAACTTTGCTATAGTAAAGCGGCTGTACTCAAATAATATTACTCAGTAATTTCAGTCTGAAATCACTCTGACATCTGGTTGTTTTTATGGCACATTCAGAACACAGGCCCATCGTCTTTTGCTGATGAGCTGGCAGCCCGAATCAAAGGTGAACCACTTAACAAACCGGAAGGAGATCGCGCATGTAAGTCATAATCAACCAACTGGTAGTATGTCATCTCACTTTTGTTACTCCCACGCTTCATATTTAATTTAAGGAAAACACAGCATCAAAGTTTACATTTGGGATTTAAGTATCATTTTAATTGTTGCATGTGCATCCTCATGGCTTTTGTGTTTCCATCATGTTATGTCTTGGAAGCATTGACATCTAAGAAGAAAAGTAAAAGCAGGAAAGAACCAAAGCCTTCAAAGCCACAGGGTAGGACTTTCATTCATCAGCAGTGCAATTCAAACTTTTTGTTTAATTTTGCATTAGTAGTTTCCACAGCAGGCCCATTATTCCCAGCATGCTCCTCAATATTTATGTACATTGTTATAGCAGCTGAAGAGGACAGAGATAATATGTTTAAACCACCGAAGATGGATGATGATGACTTCTCCCCATTTGGAGGGAAAGGAGGCCTCTTCAGTGGAGGGAGAGGCCTGTTTGACGATGATGACGAGGTATACTAAACTAAATGATTTTTTTAGAGCTTATTCATTCCCATATACTCTGATCTTCAGCCAGGATTTGATTTGTGCTGTATTATGTTATGTCATTCAGGGTGATCTTTTCTCTGACGCACCAAAACCTCCTGTGTCTGAAGAGAAAAGGTTGCTGAGTGAAAGCATAAATAGCCCAGTTGGAACTGCAAGTAAGACCTAACACAGACTTTCTAGACAAATATGTACAAAGACATATGGATATGATGAGTACAAACATACAGAACAAACTAGACTAGCAGATGCCACATAACTTTTCTTTTCCATTCAAGAATCTAACAAACCTGGAAAGAAGATTCCAGCAGGTGCTATTTCAATATTCCCAGGTAGAAGCATTTAGTTGTATGAAAGCTAATATCATGTCCTTGTCTGCTTTTATCATCCTCGACAAAACCAAATTACTTTTCTCTCCACAGATAACAGCCTCTTCACTTCAGGGAATGACTCTGTTTCAGTGGAGAGCAAGGAGAATGGGACTACAGCTCCTAAGACCAATACTGCCTCCAAACAAGTTCCTACAAGAGCTGGTCTTGGTGGAGTAGGTGGGCTGTTTGAGGATGAGGATGAGGATGATGACTTTTTCAGTGGTAAAAGCCTAAAAAAGTCTGACTCTGGTAAGTTTTAGAATAAGTACTTTAGTTCTACAGTCCAGGTTTAGGTGGGATCCTCACCTAAACCTGTTGGTTGTTTGTCCTTTTTTTTCAGCTGGACAGGAGAAACCCAAGAAAGCTATTGACCTTTTTGACGAAGACAATGATGATGGGGATATTTTTAGTGGGAAGTTCAGTGCGCCAACTCCAGCCCAGAGCAAGAAGGAGATATTGGAGGAGCAGGTTAAACAACCTGAAAAAAAGGTAAGGATCAACATTCCCTCAACAGTTTCTCAATGCGGTTGAACACAATAGTATTATTTTTTTCAAGTTGTATGACTTACATATTTTGTTTGGCATATCTACATAGTGTTTTGTGGCCTGGAGAAGAGTTGCTATGCTGATGATTAATTGTTATGTTTAGATGCCGGCAGGGGCCATCTACATGTTTGGACCCGGGACTCAAAGCTTGCTCAGTGAGGGCCTGAAAAAACATCAGCTGTCTACCAGCGAGGAGTCTGAGAAATCTGAGGAGGTCTGAATAGATCATTGTGTATCAATATACTCCTAACAAAATCTAATTTGTGGGGTTTTTACATGCAAATTGGCAGTTTTTTGACCAAAAAGGTTTTGCACTGCCTCATAATACACCATCAACTGGTTGAAGGCCTCAGTGTATTTTCATTTGTTCATATTGTTCAATTTTTGTTTTGAGGTCGTGCCTCCCGTTGATACAGTTTCTTTTAAGACTAAAACTTCATACTTTCAAAAATGATTTTAGAAAGTTAACTACATTATATTTTCATCTTCATGTTGTGCATTGCAGAATGGGCCGGCTCCGGATGCTGCAAAGGCTGCTGTCAAGCAGACCGGAGGCCTCTTCTCTGATGATGAAGACACCCAGGTAAGTCTCTGAAACTTCAATGGAAAAAGTGATAACATTGTAATTACACTATGTGTATTTGCCTTCCATAGGGATCTCCAGCCATCCCTAAGAGCCAGTCTAAGCCTGAACCTACAAGCCAGGGCAAAACCAGCAAGGCCCCTTTGTCATTATTTGATGATGAGGAAGAAGAGGTGAGAGTCATACACTAACACACTTCTGAACACATTTGAATGAAGGTTGTTTGTTTTTGATGTGAGTAAATTTACAATAATCTGGTTCTTCACCTTGCAGGATCTGTTTGCATCTGCAGCTAAATCTAAAGCAAAACCTAATCAAGCCAAAGCATATACACCGCAACCCAGTCTGTCCAAGGCTGTGTCCAGCTCCCTCTTCAGTGATGATGAGGTATGAGAATAGAAAACGTATTTTACTGCCGCATACCAATAATTAATGGATCATACCACATGATACATTGTTTTCCTGAATATTTGAATGACAGGACCAGTGGTTGGGTTCTAAAAGTAGTGCGGGGACATCAGAGGTCAAGACAGGAGGAATGAAGCCCAGTGCCAGTGCTCCCTCCAGTCTCCCCAGTGCCAAACTGACACACAAAAGCAGTCTCTTTGACAATGATGATGTGGATGACCTCTTTGCTCCAACAACACAGTCAAGGTATGTACACTTGTAAGGAGGAACAATGCAAATACATGTTGGTCACTTTTACAATTGCATTAAAATCACTTTCACAATACTTTTTTTAAATGTTGTATTGCCAGGAATTCTTACCTATCCTCTCGTTCTGTCGCTGTTTATATAGTCAAAAGAAGTCTCAGAGAGTTGCTCTCTTGTTTGAAGATGAGGATGATGATGATGAAGATAAAAGATCCCTCTTTGGCATCAAACCTGCTGTCAACATAAACACTGCAGCCCCAGCTGTTAAAGTGAGTACACTAAATTTTTATTTTTTTTATTTTTACATTGGTCATGAAAACAATCTCTTGTTTTGAAGATAGCCTCCAGTGGGCTTTAAAAAGACTTAATAAGCTCAAGGGGTGAAAGAATGTCCCTAAGCCCCTACAGGATTAGTTTAGGTCCTTCAATTAAACAGAAAACACCAAATTAGAAAACCAGGTTGGCACTATGAGTTTGCTCACAACAGTGATATTTGTGTTATAATGTATTCAGTGAGATTCTGTAATTTATTTATTACCCCATGTGATTTAAATTATCTTCCACACTGAGCCTGATATTTATTTATTTATTTTTATATATATATATTTATATTTTAATACCTGTATTCTTCAGACACCTGCTGTGGCCTCTCAGTCGTCCTCCCTGTTAGAGAAATCAGAGGAGGTTGTAGTTTCTAGGACAGCAGCAGAGGACGAGCCGTTAGAGCAGGAGAAGCCAGCAGCAAAGAGCCCCGAGCTGCTCCCGTCAGCAACCTCCACACAGATTATTGCAGGTAAAAAGAAGCCTGCCGGAGCAGTCGATCTTTTTGGAGGCATAAACGTTCTTGCCAGCACGCAGACAAAGAGCTCGTTGGATAAAGTTGAAAATGACGACAGCTTCCTCTCTGAGGACAGACCACCACCAAGTGTCAAGAAGGAGGAGAAAAAGGAAGAGAGAGTCAAAACAAACACTGTTAGTCTATTTGATGACGAGGAGGAAGATGAATCTGATTGGAATGAGCCGATATTCACACCCAGTAAACCCACAGCGAGTAACACACTAAAGGTTTGTGTCATTTACAGTAAACCTAAGAATAGTGTGACAAAATGATTAAGATCCATTCATATGCTGTTTCTTCTGCAGTCCAAATATTAAAATGTGTCTGTAAAAACATTTTCTCAGCCTACAGAAGAGCGACCAAAGGCAAAGAGCACAGGTGTGTTCCAGGATGAGGAGCTGCTATTTAGTCAGAAGCAGCAAAAGGACAATGACCCAGATGTTGACCTGTTTGCCACCTCTGAGAAAGCTGTGGTCAGTACATTAGATGTGCATATCTGTTTCTCTTCTCTCTGCAAACAGCATCTTTACATACTGTGTCTAACTGCATATGTCTTTCAATAGATGGTAAGGATACATGTCTCTTTACTTTTTAGAGCTCCAAGCTCAGCTCAGTGAAGCCAGCAGCACAAAGTCTGTTTGCAGATGACGATGAGGACGACCTCTTCAGCTCTATCAAGCCAAAAGCTCCTCCTCCGGTAGCAATTAGATTATTTTCTAGTGATTACAGTTATGCTGGAGACCTGCTTCCCTAACGTCTAACTCTCCTCAGATATTACTTGTCTTTGATGTGCTTGAACTGCCACTAACAGCCTTTTAGTCATAGGTTTGAACCACAGATTTTATATCAGCGGGAGAACTTTCATCCCTCTCTTATTTTTCCACTTTCAATTTCATTTTCAGAAAGTAGCAGAGAAGCCCAGTACACCTAATGACCGTGCGCCACTAGCAAGTCCAGAATCATTATCAGAGATTCAGGTGAGTCTGCAGTAAACCCGTACTTCAATAATCACATGCTGTTTTGTTTCTTTGAGACATAAACACAGATATCTGTATGTCCATGCAGTTTTGATTTGCATAGTTTATTTTATTATATATATTTTGTCATATTGTGACACACAGTGCTGTTTCTATATAAACACAAGAAATGCCTCCATTGGATAAAATTCTGAATCTGCTGTAATCTGACTACACAGAAACCTGCACCAAGCCCTATAAAACCTAAAGATTCCTCATCAAGGATTGGGAAACTTCAAGTAATATTTCTGTTTTTATTTAATCAAAGGTCTTCATTCCTGTCATTTCACTCTCTTTCCTCCTGAGGAAAGACATTTCTACACCTTTTTTTCTGTTAAGGTGTCTTCTGTCTGGGCTTTTTCATATTCCATCTTAAAAGCTTGGCTACAATACAGCAGCATGACTACCAAAATGAAGATTATTATCTGTTTTATTTCATTTTGATAAACTGGAAGAATTGGCTCGCTCTTTCTTTCAGTGTTATCGCATCTTGCTCTTGCCTCATTTCCATCCACAGTCCTGTTTTCTTTTTTTCTCTTGAATGATCTGCTGCGTGGCACCACTCTGACAAACGTCATAAAATGAGAGTAGGTAGTAGTTATAAATATGTATTTAACTGGGAAAGCTCCATTTAAATAGTCTTTGTTCAGGATGCATGATGTCTTTTTAGCCTTGCTAAATTGTATTGGTGTTTCTGATCTTATCATATTCAGGCCAATCTGATTATCAACCCCGCTGCGTTGCTCCCTGGTGCTGTTCCCAGTATGCAAGGAGCTGTAAGTGTACTCCCTGGCATGGTTTTTAGTTCCTCCTCTGGGGTGTCCAGCTCCAGCCTGAGTCCCAGCCCCGCCACAACTCCTGTAGAAGCCCAGACTGACTATGAGAGAGGAGTGAGCTTCGATGCCCCAGTCCAGGCTACAACACTGCAGAGCGCACACAAGGTAAGTTTTTGATCCCTGGCTTGGAGAATTATATATTTTATCTACAAATCTTTTGGTTGCTTTTCCATCCCTTGGATTTCTGACGTGATATTGTGAGTGCAAATCTTCTGTCATGCAGAGTCGTGCCAAAGGTTCTGTACAACGGAGACCCCAGTCCAGAGCAGCAAGGCAGCAAGCGGCCCAAAGATCTTTAAAGGATAAAGAAGAGGCTGTGGGTGGAGATGTTCCCGGGCTGAAGCCCAGTCTGTCTGGTTTAGCCTTACCTCCACCAGACAGGTCCAACCAGACATGTGCCAGTCCGACACTACCTAACTCAGATGCACCTGCAGCCTTGCCCGCCTCCTTACCGCAATCCTCTCTCTCTGAAATCTCCCCCAGACCCTCTGTACTGACACTGCCAGTATCCACAAACACTGGAAAGAAAGAATCCAGTAATGACAGCCACAATACCAAGGTGCTGCCATCTTCTCATGAGGATGAGCTTTTTGGCTCTGACGGTCTGTTTGGGGCCACATCAGTCCCTAAGACATCCTCCACCAGACAGACTACCAAGACTACAGAACCTCAGGCCAGTAGTGGGGTGGGATTGAATAAAGACAAAAGCACTCTCCCATCCATTTTCGATGCCAACACTGATGACCTATTCCAAAAGGTCAAACCAAGATCAACTACTAAGAAAGCCATGGCCTCGTCCTTTTTGGAAGAAGATGAGGATGATGAGGACATCTTTGCAGTGAGGAACAGCGCCACTCCCATATCACCAAGTAGTAAAGAAATCAAGAACAGCAGTAGTTTTTCAAAACAGGGCATCTTCCAGGTACCTTTTTTATTTTACATTGATGGTAATATTGTCAAGGTTTTCTTTTGACATCATAATTTAATTTCTTTCCTTATTGGCTGAATTTCCATGTTCTCAGGATGAAGTAGCCACTGTGCCTAAAGTTCACAAGAAGCACAAAGAGAAGACCCTTGATGCCAGCTTGTTCGATGACAACATAGACATTTTTGCTGACCTGACAGACACTTTAAAACCAAAACAGAGGTCCAAGACGAAGGGAGAGACCAAGTCTATATTTGATGATGACATGGGTAAGAAACAATGAAATGTATGCAGGGATTCTTTATTTATTTTTTTTTTTTTTTTTACACACTTGATACTGTCTGTCTTGTGTTCTTCTTTTTTTTTTTTTTGCAAATTTAACCAAATATTTTGTCCTTCTCTCCATTCTGTAAAGATGACATTTTCTCACCAAACACAGTAAAACCAGTGACGAAGGCTACCCATAAATCAAAGAAAACACCACTGTCTCAGGAGACCAGTACAGCAGCGGATTCAAGCGACATATTTGATGATCCACTTAATGCTCTTAGTGGCAAGTGAAGTTTCTGAGAAGCCAGATTTTTTTTTTTTTTTTTTTTTTTACAATTGTGGATTCATTCTTTTATTTGGAAAGGTTAGAGATGGGATACACTGATAGAGTATTTATTCATATGAATTCATATAAATACTGGGGCTTATATTTGGCAGATAAAGACTCGATGAATAGAATGACTCGATAAAAACTAGTCCAGTCATCTTCTGACAGCACTTCCAAAATCATCTCTGCATCAGATCATATTATGTAACATGTATTATAGTGTTAATCTTTATTATACATAATAGCACTTTATAAGCATATCATGTGCTTAGCCTCAAAGCTTGCCGAAATTAACCGTAAATTGTTTTGTTTGTTTTGAAGATGTTTATCCTTTGGCTTGACCATGGTGAGATTCCATTTCTTTTGGGTTTGTGCCATATCATGGTTATGATGAAATCAATGTGTTTACTTACTGTCTTAGGCATTTTGAAAATGTTTTTAATAAGAAATTCATCAATTTCTTAACTTGGCTGTGATGAAAATGAAAAATTAATTTTTAAAAACTAAAAAGAAACATATTTTATGCAATCTGAAATGAGTGTGATTATTTCCAAGTAAATTGATTTCATGTGTGTTTTGTCTGTCTAGACTCAGATATCGATCAGTGTCTAATAAGAACAGTAACCCCATTCCAAAGAAAGGGAACTTGAGAGCTGTGATTAACACTTTCTGTTTCAATGTTGGATGACTGAGCTAGGGTTAGTGTTTTTGCTGAGGTCAGTATTATTAAAGTAAAAACTGGAGAATTGAAGCTGCTCCATTATTTGCATTTAAAGAGAAACACACCTGGCTGCTAGAAGTTATATATCCTTCCTCACAGTAAGTAAAAGCTATAATTAAAAGTATAATTCGTAGGGTTATTACATTCTTCAGTTTGTGCCTTGAGCATGACATTAAAAGCCTTTTTGCCTTGCATTTAGGAAAGGGATTTTTATTTTTCTGGCATGGGGCTACAAATTAGCACGCATTCGAAATCAGACATTTTGACGGTATATCATTTTTATTAAAGTAAATACGGCTTCATGTGAACATGGGCAGTGTCTTTTCCGCCCACCTCACCATCCCTGGCTCTAATTGGTTCCTTTGTCTGTCAATCAAATGAGGTGACAAAGGTGTTGTTTAGATGCCTTTGACAGGTACGATGTCGCCAACAAGGGGACAACGGCGACCGACTCAATGGATGGCATGTTTGTTCCGTATGTAGTTTTTAGGGTTAAATGTGATAAAATGCTGCTTAGATTTGAAAGCAACGTCGACAACTAACATTACATCGGCCTGCAAAGGACTGAAGCCCATGGATATAGCACAGCAGCCTGCTAGCCAACCGAGAAAGGTAGCCATTGTTTGAGTTGTTGGCTAACATGGCAACGAAAGCTAACAGCAGCTAGACGGGATTGACTGCCGTGTTATTGCAGAAGATACTGGTAAGCAGGTTTTAATTATACAGTACCACTGTTAACCTATGTTTCAAACTGCTTCGTTAAAATTGGGAGGTATAATTACTGCTTGTGTGACCTTTCTTTGCTAATGTTAGCCGGATTGAGGCGACTACATTCAGCTCTGTTGTCAGGCAGCTAGCTAACGTTAACCTATTTAGTCTCTTTTCGCCAACCTGGCCTTTGGCTTCTACTGTGGTGGTGCGGTCAACTATCATTGTAGAAAAGGTTAAATGTAGTCAGAGGCAATCTGCATAACGTCATAGCGTCGCCTGTAACGTGACAACCTAACCGCTTTCTTCAGGGACTGGCCTGTTTGACAACCCTAGGCCTTGTATGCTAACATTATAGAGCCAACAATCAGAGGGACAGTTCATCCTTAGCTAGTGTTGTTAGTTACGCCTTTGTGGGCATAAGTGGATTTATTAACAGTTACTTGACCCCCTGTGTCAGGCTCAAGTGAAGTTGAATATCTGTTTTTAAAGGGTCTGTGTGGAATATAGCCTATGGTCTAGACAGCAACTTGTGGAAAATTGCACTCCAAAACACAAAGGGACAAGATAAAATATAACGTACATAGCTAATCAGTCTCATCAGTCCCACCCCAGAAAATATATAATGGTTCCAAGAAGAAAACCGACAACTTATGTGTTGCTTTTAAGTAATGGAACACATAAGCTAAAGTGTCGTGGGTTATATGACATAACATTATTTCATGTTGAATTCAGCTATCTTCTTTTTTACAGAATAAATAAAAGCATAATTGGACTAACCTGCCTCTCACATTCAGTTTTGTAAGATATTGGTGAGTCAAGTGATCTGTCAGAGGTCAGGCACAGGACACTTTATACCACTGATAGGCTTATGCAACACACCTGATCCTCTTGAATTTTGGCCAAGGCCTTCTATGCTTCACTGAATTTTTCATGAGAGGATTGTGCATGTCTGCTGCCACTGATACGTGCCCTTGTTCTAAAATAATTACTCCTTCACGTATTAAAAGATAGTTTCAGTCTTGTGGATCGTTGTTTTTATTACATGTGAGCATATTTTTGTCTATTACCACTAGTCCATCCGAATTGGGTTACCTACAAAACTACCTCATTGTGTGCAAAGCTTAATCTTTAACATTGTTATTCATTGTGTCAGTGCCCCCCACGGGCGTGTATTGTTTCCCATTTATAAATTTGTGTGGGCATGTATAAATATTTCCCCTACCCAAAAATATATTTGTCTGCAAAAAATGCAGTTTTATACATGGATTTATTGAAAAGTCTGTCAAAATGGTGCATTCATGTACAAAAAATTACTTGGCTATCAGAGGTTAGGTTTTGAATGCTATGTGAATTCTGAGCCGACTTCCAAAGGATAGATTTTCAAAAATAAATTCCTTGATCTGTGGGAAGCACCTACAGCATATTTAAGACACTAGTTTGCAGGGAATGGTTAACTAATCAAACCTTTTAAAAGTTCTCATAATCATGCAGTGCTTTTGTTTCTACTCACAGCTGTGGTCATCCTGCATGATGTGTGACGGTCATGAGGCTAGTGAGCAGTACCTGTCCCTCTCTCCCTCATCTTGGGCCAGCCCTCCCATTTAACCATATCCCCGAAGTCTCTCCCACCCTGCCAAGATGACCGACAGGAAGGAGCCACCCTTCTTTAATGACGACAGTGTGGGAGCTTTTCACTATAAGCTCCCTTTCTATGACACTATGGAGCTCTTCATAGAGACCCTGACTGGGACCTGTTTTGAGCTACGCGTGTTGCCTTTTGAGGCTGTCATTTCAGTCAAGGCAAAGATCCAGAGGCTGGAAGGTACAAAGCACACACATCTGTAGTTTGCATGTTTCAGCCTACTGGGAATGGTGTCCATCCTTTATAAGTCAAAGTACTGCACTGATTGAGCCAGCAAACTGTGTCAATTATCTGATAAGATGAGAAGTAATTTGTTTGACCATTTTGTATGGTCTTTTCAGTCTCTTGCCAGGTCAGTTTTGTGTATTGCTCTGTGGAGTCAGTTTTGCACAGCTGTATCTTCTCAAAGTTTTAAGTTGTCTGTGCTGTTTAACTACTTGTCACACTTAATGTAACATTGTGGGAAAAACAATAGATGCAAAAAAAGAGAAATGGGCCGAAAACTCATGGTTTTACTAAATTAAGAGCCCTTAGACTTATTGTCACTATACACCTTGATCAGTGTTAGGGCTGTCAGTTTATATTAGTAATTCAAGCTATTGTGCGTTGGGTTGCTTTTCAGTTTTGGTCAGAAAGGCCTCTTAGTGCTCTGTATGTGAGGAGGTGTGACAGCCAGGCCAAATGTGTTTGTGATAGAGAAAACCACTCTGCAATGAAAGGACCAATGCTCAATCACTAACACCGGCTCACCTCCAGCGCCTGGTCAGCCAGATCACTCATTGTGGGCACAGAGAGCTTCCTGACTACACATACACTCCATCTCATAGCTCTAAAGAGCACCTGTATTCGTTAGGCTGTCATCCTTCAAATGGAGTCTTATTATTTTAGTCTAATTTGCAGTATTAGATAAAAGATAAGCTGTCAGATAAGCTGTCTTTATGGTGAGATAACACTAGCACATCTACATCAGTTTTTTTTTTATAATATAAATTATTTGCCCTTTTTCACTAATTAACATAGTTCTGTCTTTAGGGGGCAGACATGTCATCTTTAGTGGTGTATGGATGCTTCTTTTGTCAGGATTCCCAACTTGCCTGTCTGTCAGATTAGTAAATTTAGTATGTGAAATATGAACAGGTATTTGTCAATTTTACTTGTTAAAGGTATCCCTGTTGCCCAGCAACACCTTATCTGGAACAATCTGGAGCTGGATGATGAACATTGTCTACATGACTATGGGTAAATATATTCCTGCTGAACCTTTTTGACACTGTGGCAAAATCACAAAGAAAACAAGACCAGTTATTAGCAAAATAATGTTTGAAAACACCTTTTAAGAGTAATTTTCAGGTGCACTTTTAAAGCCTTCCTGCTGCTGTGGTAACTCTGTCTTAATTCAGTTCAACAAATTGTAAATGAGCCAGAGATGTAGACATGATGTGGATGAGACAAGTGGGATCCTTGGCCCTCCATTCTTGGCAATTCACGAGATGCAGAACTCACCCTCCAGTCCTCTGCTGACTGCAGATGGTGGTATAGTGTTATGAATGCTTCTCACTTAATTCTCCAGATGAACAGCCTCTGGTGCTATCTTGCTAGACTCTCCTAACACCATGCAGCAAGTTTTAGAATCAGAGGGGTAGAGTAAGGCAACGAAACATCTGTTCATCGGAAACAAATGCTCGAAAGGAATTCCCAGTTGTGCACTTGAGTTCATCTGGAAATCATCCTGAACCTTGGAGTGCTGTTTACTTTATATCAGAGCATCTCCCTCTGCCTCAGAAGTAAAGCATATTACCCTAAAAATAAAGATGTTGCCTACTGTTATTTTCTTCTCTCCCATTACAATAACATACACTGGAGAATAGGTTACAATACTCTTCACTTTTTCGGCTGTATTGATCATCGGTCTGTTTGTGTTTCCAGCATTGCAGAGGGCTGCACTTTGAAACTGGTCTTAGCCATGAGGGGAGGCCCAATTAACACCAGGAGAGGTAAGGAAAAGACCAGCGAACTGTAAATTCACATGACAGCTGGACATCTGTTGTTTTCCATTATATCAAAAGATTTGTCATAAATTCTCTTACACATTTGGGAATTTAAATTGTTTTAACACCCTCTCTTCTGTTGTCAGTAGCCATGGAGGATCCTATTAAAGAGGTGACTGATCTAATGGAGAGCACAAAGGAGGAGGGTTGTGAGAAAAGCCTGGCCAACAAACAGGTTACATTTGTGGTCTATCGTGAAAATGACCAGCTAAACTTCTTCCGAGTGGTCGACAGGGGTGATGGAACCCTGACCCCTCTGTCTGAATCTCTGAGGTTGGGATATTGTCATATTGTCCTTGTTGTTTTTAAGCATTATTGTCCTTGTTGTTTTTAAGTATTATTTCATTGTATTATCAGTCCAAATACTAAACTTTGTATATACAAGGAATTGGGCCAGGTGTTTGCTCACATTGGTCATCATTAAACATACAGTAACATAGGAAATATAAACAGAGACTATTGCA
This sequence comes from Percina caprodes, assembly GCA_013375575.1. NCBI lineage: Eukaryota > Metazoa > Chordata > Actinopteri > Perciformes > Percidae > Percina > Percina caprodes. The sequence goes on from JABXJD010000024.1 coordinate 2,156,082, forward strand.
TTAGGTTCTGAGTACTCAGAAATGTGCAAGAAAAATGACACAAATAGAAAAAACAGTTCAGTGTGCAGGGTCACTAAAGAGACTGCCCACAGCTTTGTTAGATCACTAATTGGAAGATTGTTTTTGCCTCTCATATTTTCCAGTGGTGGCTCAGTGTACAATGTGTGTGCAGAGGAGGAAGAGGAGGATGGAGCAAGTTCTACAGTTGAACAGCAAAGCCTTGAGAACTCCATCACCATGAACAAAATTAAGCTACTCAAAGCCAAGATGGAGGACATGAACCTCAACAAGAAGGTTGGAAGAAACTGCCTATCAGAGAGAGCAAATGTGGCCTCCACACATGATTTACTTTCACACCATTTTGAATATAGACATGCTATTAAAAAAAAAGGGAATTGTCTCGTTTTTGTGAAAGCTATTCTTCAAGCCATTTTTTTCATGGTTGTATTTTTTTCCCTAAAATAATGAAACCAAATTATGTCTAATATTGTCATCACATAGAATCTCGCTGTTCATAATCATAGACTTAAAAATGGTAGCCTGCAACCAATAATTTGCATATGTTTGTTAGAGGATAGATCTTTTCATGACATTAAACTACTGTTTTTTTTTTTTTTTTTTTTTATACAAGCAGCCTAAATCAAGTAATGAGATAACCACTATGATTTTATAATTTTACAGAATGGGGGAAAATACAGAAAATGTACAGTATATTTGAAAGGGTGCTGTGGTATAATATAACTGTCTCTGTCTTTGTCTCTGTCCTAAAGCCGAAGAAGTCGGCAAAGGTAAAACCACGACCCCCTGTCAGCCCACAGCCCTGCGGTGGCTCTCTAGGACTTTCCAACCCACGTCACCATCATCGCCTTTTCGTTCGCACCCCCAGATCAACCAGTCGTGGCAATCAAATGCACAACTACCTCCAATCACAGATCATGAGATCCAGACATCCATAGACCCCTCCCCGCCCTCTGCTGCTGCAACCTCTGCTCACTTTTCTATCCCTAGACGAACCCCTCCCTCTTTCTCCTCGCCTTCTTGTTATATGCTTCAGGAGGAGGAGCCATGGGAGACATGCCCACCATTTGCAAAGATCCGGCCCCCTCCTAAAGTGTCCCGGTTGGACATTGGCAGCACCAGGTTGATGAGGGACTGTGTGTACCCTCAGCTCCCTCCGCTGTGTATCAGGGGGCCACCTGAAGCCACCTTTGACCCTGCTGATCCTGCAGGGGAGGCAGTCAGGCTGAGTTTATTAAAGGAAGCTCCTGGGCTGGTGGTGCCAGCACAACCTAGAGCTCCATTTGGGGAACTGTTAGACCCTCTGAGTCTGGATGTGTCCACACAGCCAGAGGGAGGTCGTCGGTCCCTCGAGGTTGAGGCTCAGCACCAGTTACCGCTCTCCCCCTCCCCACTCAGTACCTGGACACTTGGGACAAGTAATACTTTCACCAGCAGAGGTCAGAGGACACAGCTCGGCACACCAATTCATATCAGCCCCTCCTCTCCTTTGCCCCTTTCCACCTCATCATCCTCTTCTACCAGGCCACTGCCTCAGGCATTTGATTCCACTCCCTCCTGTTTACAGCCCAACCTTCAAGCACAATCCTCAGCACAAGTGAAGCCAGTCAGCACATCCCCTCACCCCTCCACCACCTTGTCAACTCATCTACCATACCTTTGTGGTGTTAAAGTGGAGTCACCTGGCAAAAGGCCAGAGCTTATCTCGAAGAGGGAAGCAAGAGGCATCACTAAGATGGCCAACCAAGCATCTAAGGAGCCACTGGGTACCCTAAACAACTCTGAACTCTTAGCGTCTCTCTCCACTAGGGCTGCAGATGGCAGCAACAGGAATGATGGCTTTGGAGAGAGTCTGGGACTGGCATTGCCCCCTGTCACTGCCTCAGGACTGAGCAGCCTTGGCTCCAGGCTGCCATCCATCCCAACTAACAGGCTTCTTCAGGATGATCTGATCAGACAAATGTCACCTTTACACCGAGCAGCAGCCTCTTATATGGTGAGTACAGTGAGGTGCTGCTCAGATTGGATCTGTGGAATAGTTTTTAATCTTCAATTTGTGTTTTTTTTCTCAGAATAATTTGAGTGTTTAAGTATTTGTACTGTTACAAGGCTACCGTAACCTGGGCCTTTCCAGGGTCCTTTGTCAGCTTCGGGACTCTGTGAGCCTGTTCTCTGTGTTGTAGTTCAGGTTTTAAAAGGTGTATTTATAAAAAAAAAAAAAGTTGTGTTACGGGAAACAAGAAAATGTCTTTTCAATAAAACAGTCTTTTCTTTTAAGAATCAGTTTTCCAAAATGTTTGTCTCCAGCGTATGTGGCCTTTAGCGTCCAACTGTTTGAGGCTCTCCGCCTCTGCATCCTGAATCAAATACCCAAACACATGTAATGGCTGGGTTAAATCAGATCAACTACATCATGTGACGTGTCAGCCTGACCTGACCATCAGCTAACCACGGCCACTTCTCTAAAGACACTATACTGATATCATAACAGTTTGTTTTTTAAACAATGTATTTTGTAAATATATTTTTAGTAATAATGACTGCCAGAACTTATACTATGCTCATCCGAACCCACATAGGTAGCATATGCTTAAAAGTAAAGTAGGATTGGGTGATGTGAAATTCTTTTTGCTATAATTGTCACAGCAGTCTCTTGATATGACAGTCACTGAATTGTTGGAGATCTGAATCAGTTTAACACAGTGACTCAGATTGCTTTGTTTTTTTAGTAGGCCAAAATAATTTTTTTTTTTTCCTCCCCCAAGTATTTACTGTCAAGTATTTATAATGTCATGTTGTGACAAATGTCACTAATATCCAACTGATGAGTCATTTAGACATGAAAATTGTTGGTCGTGAAAATGAGTTTTACCACAAGATGTGATATCTTCAAGCCATAAAGCAAAAAAGAAAAAATATCCACACATAGCTTGTCAGTTTAAATATGTTATTAAAATGCTGTAGTTGGACTTCATCAGACATTAACCCATATGTGACACGCTAAGATCTATCAATAATAATCTTTGAGTCCATCTTGTAATGATCTCCCCTTCTGTTAGGAACATCAGTTCTCTCACAACCATATCAGTTTTCTCAGTGTCTTTGTCTGCATAAACACCTATTCAAATTATATACACCTCCATTTTTGATGTTACTGTAGGGTTCATTCCTAGTGATATTTACTTTGTATTACTTCACCAGTAATAGTGACAACTTAAAGCTCTTTTCTTGCTCAACATTGAGTAAAACATTTAGATTTTTCTCAAGAAAAAGCAGTGCTATTGTTGAATTGTTTTGCTCAAAAAATATGTCATGTTGCTGTTGTTTTTCTCAGGCCACCAACGCTCTTGAATCAGCCGGGGGAGTCATGACTTCGTTTGGGAGATTAGGTAAGGGGAGACACACAAAGAAAGTGTTGAATTGTGGTGGTAGGATTGCACATTTGAGTTGTGGACTTTACAGCCATCTGTTGTGCCAGAGTGCATTATAGCCAAATGGTTCTGAACTAATGATGCAGGTCTTGGGAGGTGCAGTCGCATATGGAGAGGATGTTGTTATGTGAAATCCTTGGTGCATGTTGTGTGAGCGCTACAACAAAGCACCGCAGTGGTTTATTATTGCTATAACTGCAGAAGCAGAGGACACAACAGAAGGTTTCAGGCCTACACACAAGCACACTCACGTATTGACATAAATGATGCTTAGCCTAATCATAAGGATAAATATATACATCTGTGTTTCCCACAGGCTGAGAACCCAACTAACGACTGCACACAAATTACTTTTAAGTCACTCTCTACTTTCAACCGCATTTTCACAAAAATATTTTGGTATTTGAGTGGGTTTCCAAAATATATACCATCAATGAGAGCCACTAAGTATGCTTGCTCTGGTGTTCACACCTCAATAGGTCATTACAAATAGATTAATTTGTCCTTTAAAAGATTAATTTTAAACACTTGGCACAAGTTGGCAGTAATTACAGCTTCTGGTCTTTTTGGGGCTGCCTTTACTCGCTTTACATATCTACACTTTTCTCTCAATCTTCCACATATTGTAGATGCTCATAAGCGCTGTCAGAATATGTGGGCATTTTGGAAAAACTCAATATATATTTTCAGTGGGGTTCAAGTGTGGACTCTGGATATAACTCTGGCTCTCCTTGAGTGGCCTCTTCACTCTGTTATTGCTCTGACTATGTTGTTGTGCTGACAAGTGAGTCATCCATCCACTGAGATTTCATGTGCTCTCTATTTTATTTCTATATTGTAACATCATTTTTGGTTTGCTCAGTCAGGACATATTTCACTTCAGTCTGATAAACATCCTCCTAATAATGATGCATGATGCTCCGCTGGCTGTTTGCCAGTTGTACACTGTGGCTATAAAAGCACTTGGAATTCATAGCATCAGACCAAAGAGTCTTTTCCCTCATACTTTGAGTTTTTTAAGTACAGCTTAATAAGTTGCTTTAGTGACCTTTCAAGGATAATAACAACAAAAATAATTTTTCATTCATCTAAGATAAATCTGGTCATAACAATCTGAAAGCACACATAATGTAAATGAGGCATTTCTGTATTTTGGTTTTGTTGCTATAATGGGTTCTCAATGATTCGTTTTCCTGGAATAAACTGTATAATTTGGCACTAATTATAGAAAAAACTGAGACAATGTTCAGTTGGATAGTTTCCATTAGTAAATAAATGAGAAAATATTATTTACTTTGGTTTAAATAGAGCTATTTCAAGAAATAAGTCTTTACCTAGAATAATAACTTCTTTGTAACTTCCTTGGAAATTATTAGAAAAGTAAGACCTATTGAAAAATCCTGATTTGATTGGTCTGTAATGCAGATCTATTGTGCACCTGGTACACCAGCTTTGACAAACAACTCAATTAGCTCCATTAAAACAGCAAGTGTTACACAAGCTGGAGCGACCTCTAGCTCACCCAGTTGAGTGTGCACTCCATATAGGCTGAGTCCGGACAGCGGCCCGGGTTTGAATCCGACCCACGGCCCTTTGTTGCATGTCGTCCGCCCCCTCTCTCTCCCCTCTCCTGTCTTCAAGCTGTCCTGTCAACTAAAGGCCATAAAAATATAAATAATGAAGAAAAGTGTGACACAAGCTGAAATACTTTAAGTTACAAAAAAGGTACTTTTGTCTCTCTGTGCACCAGGCCTCTACAGTGCTGCTGTGCACATATCAGAACAATCCTAATCCAACTCATTTAATACAGAGGGTATTTAATGACATAAGGATTGGGAGCAAAGAAAACATGATTTGGAAGGCCCTTAATAAAATGTTATCAAATTCAAGTTAAGTCAACTAAACAAGAGAATGTGGGAAATGTCCTTGGGTTTGAAACCTCTGTATTCAGTATGGCAGTAGGTGAAAGTGCACTAAACAAATAAAAATCCAATTCGTCACCCAGCACCTTGAAAGCGAGTTTCCTGTACCTTCATCACAGAGCTGTCAGTTTTATCTGTATGTTCCCGTATCCCCATGGCACACAAACCCTGCCAAGCTGCATGCTTCCACAGACACGATTATCACAGGTACAAGCTGACATTAGACGGTGTTCCCTAACGTAGGAAATTAACATTTTGTTTTCTAAAATGTTTTCTAACATTATGACTTGGTAATGGTTGATATGAGGACATGATCATTTACTACTGTTTACATCTAATTTAGTTGACTGCAATCATTTTAAAATGTGCACTTCATTATAAACCAAGCTTGAAATTAATTGTCAGAACTCAAAAGAAATCCTAGATGAAAAGACATGAATGTGACAGTGTGAACACTTTTTGACAGATTATTTTCTGGCAGGTTTTTCCTGTCGGTGTCAAGTTACAGCTATAAGGCCGACATAATGCATGGTATGAAAGCACTCTCCTTGTGCTCAGTGAAATGGCAATAAGATAAAAACAAAACAAAGCAAAATGTTGAATACTGATAGGTTTTTAGAATTGCAGTGCAGAGATACTTAAAAAACCTTATTTCATTGCAGTTCTGGCCACACTCCAGTGTTTGATTTCACAGCAGGTGTTTTGCCTTTTGACAGCTGGTGAAAATGGCTGCTTTGACATCATTGCTGGGCTTTGGTAAGAAGTACAACATGCCTGAAAGTACTGAATAGGGAGAAATGCAATGTTCCTCCCTTAAGGGATTCTGTGTTGCATCTAACCTTTTTTTATGGTTTCAGGTTTTTTGTGATAGATTTTGCATGGGCAAATTTCTGTCTGTGAAATGCTAAAGAAACCACAAATTAAAGCAACGTTTGTGAAATGTTCCTAAAATCTCCAGTTATGCTGTGTGCAGACATCAGTGAGCCTTGATATTGTATTATTTACAGAAGAGAGCCAAGTTACGTGACTGGACTGTGTGTACATTATTACAAACCTTTTCACTATATGATCAGTAATTCCACACTCACTCCTGTAAAGTAAATATATATATATAAAAAATACTATTCCTCTGTTTCCAGGCATTCCAACATACCACCTACCTCCAGTCAAGGCTTCCACAGGCAGCAAGAAGAAGAGCTCAAAGCATTGCCTCCTCTGTGGCAAGAAGACTGGCCTGGCCACCAGCTACGAGTGCAGGTACAACTGCCTCCAGCATTTCCACCTCTACTCACTCACTCACTCACCCACTCGCTGCCTGGCTCTAAATCAAATCTCGCCCTATTTTTCATTCTTGTCCTTGAACCATTCGTTTTAGTAGAAAATGGTCTTTTCCTAGTTCATCATTTTGACTCACAGCAATCTCTCCAGTGCAAACGCATCTTTGTTCACTGCTTGTTCTGCCACGAGTGATTAGCATTATCAAAGTTTCTCTCTACGACATCAGTCTGGATCACTTCCTCCTCTCGGGCCTCGTCCAGGGAGCACCCTGAATCTGATGCAACAGTGTGTAACTTAAAGCTCCCGACTGTGTTCAAAAGACTTATGTTTCTGTGATAAGATGAGTAATGTAGTTTACTCAACATTAGTGCTCATGAATGAAATCAATTACAGAATGTTAGTAATAGAAATAATCTTGCACATGAGGAGGCTTTCAGTCTATGAAAACCTTGCTATGGAGGAGGCCTTTCATACTCAGCAGAAAAGCTGGATGATTGAGCAGATGATGTTTGCTGATGAAGAAAACAATGTTTTTATTTGCTGACTGTGTGGTCTATCAGGAAACACACTATAACTATATAAAGTGTTGTTTCTATGCATAAATACCAGAATAACTGTTTACCTGAATCTTTCAGGTGTGGTCACAACTTCTGTGCCACTCACCGCTACGCAGAGACACATGACTGCACGTACGACTACAAGAGTGCCGGACGGAGATTTCTGCATGAAACCAACCCTCTCATTAGTGCTCCCAAGCTGCCTAAGATCTAGACCCGACAACCCTTGCCTCTTCATAGAAGAACAACCTGAAGAAGTACAGGTTAAACCGACTGAATAGAAGAGATTCTGCAAAATCATTTCAAGTAGAAAGAAGGAACTAATTCACCACTGTGTGCTTTTTTTTTTTATCAGCCAGGTTTGCTTAAAATTTAATAAAATAGTCAGTAAAGCCAAGTGTGAACAAACAAGTAGACTGAAATGGCAAAGAACTAATGATTTCTAATTTACAATGTGAAGATGTTTATCATTTTTCTCTGTTACGTTGTTCTTTTTCTATTGTGTAAAAACAAAAAAACAAAAACTGTGCTTGTAGGTAGGTCGTTTTTGCTAAATATATATCTGCATGTTTTAGTTTTGTCAGCCTTTTTCTTTTCTTTTTTTAAAAATAGGACCGCTGATGACTTTTCATTCGACAAGTCTTTGACAGATGCACTTTAGAGCTATCATATTTATACGTTTGACTTTCTTATTGTGGGGGGAAGGATACTTAAATTTTTGTTTGTGCTACGAAGTGTTTAAATTGTCGTCATCCAGATTGTTATATTCTTCACCTCTAAATGTCTTTCTTACATGGGCACATGCAGTGGGGCCTTTAAGTTTGGGCACCCCAGGTAAAATTTTTTATTAATGTGCATAAAGAAGCCAAGAAAAGATGGAAAAAATCTCCAAAAGGCATCAAATGACAGATTAGACATTTGTATAATAGTCACAACATTTTAGATTTTATTTTCACAATTTACTCTTTCAAAATAACAGAAAACACAAAAATGGCTTCTGCTAAAGTGTGGGCACCCTGCAGAGTTAATACCTTGTACTGTCCCCTTTGGCAACTATCACAGCTTGGAAACGCTTCTTGTAGTCAGCCAAGAGTCTTTCAATTCTTGTTTGAGGTATCTTCGCCCATTCTATCTTACAAAAGTCTTCCAGTTCTTGGAGATTTCTGGGCTGTCTGTCACGCACTGCTCTTTTAAGGTCTATCCATATATTTTCAATTATGTTGAGGTCAGGAGATTGTGAAGGCCATGGCAAAACCTTCAGTTTACGCCTCTTGATGTAATCCACCGTGGATTTTGAGGTGTGTTTAGGATCATTATCCATTTGTAGAAGCCATCCTCTCTTTGACTTCAGCTTTTTCACAGATGGCATCAAGTTTGCATCCAAAATTTTATTGAATCCAGTTTTCCTTCTACTCGTGAAATGTTCCCTGTGCCACTGGCTGCAATACAACCCTAAAGCATGATTGATCCCCCCCATGCTTAACAGTTGGACAGAGGTTCTTTTCATTAAATTCTGTGCACTTTCTTCTCCAAACGGACCTTTGCTCATTCAGGCCAAAAAAGTTCTATTTTAACCTCATCGGTCCACAGAACTTGTTCCCACAATGCATCAGGCTAATATTTTTCTTGTTCTTCCAGATCTTGCTTTAACTTTCCTGATGACTGCCATTTCTTAATTACATTCCAAACAGAGGATATTGGCATCTGAAAACGCTTTGCTATCTTCTTATAGCCTTTTCCTGCTTTGTAAGCGTCAACTATTTCCAGCTTCAGTTTTCTAGACGACTGCTTAGAAGAGCCCATGGTGCTGATTGTTGGGGCAAGGTCAGATGAGTCTGGGCATTTAAAACCTTAAGATTGACATTACCTGGTCTTTCCAGACGATGATTGAGAACAATCCATGACACTGTCAGGTCTCAGCTTTCCAAAGGGGGCAGTACAAGGTATTCTGCAGGGTGCCCAAACTTTTGCAGACGCCATTTTTTTGGTTTTCTGTTATTTTGAAAGTGTAAATGATGGAAATAAAATCTAACTTTTTGTGATATATTATATGAAGGTCTAATCTGTCATTTGATGCCTTTTGGAGATTTTTCCATCTTTTCTTGGCTTCTTTATGCACGTTAATACAGATTTTTAACTGGGTTCCCGAACATTCGAGCCCCACTGTACATACCGACATCACTAACATTGAAATATTTCTTAAAAGAGAACAGTACACCCAGTTATTGATGAAATACTTAATATTTATTATTAATAAATAGTACTTATTTAAATTTAAGGTTGGTTTGCAAGTATGCAATGTGTGTAGGTGTGAATGTCAGTTGTAATCTGTAATCCTATCAAGTAAACGGTATTAGGATTGGGGGGAGGGGGTGCTTATGGTATTTATGTCTACAAGTAAGGTGGTTGCCATAAAAAATCTTTTGTAAGTCTTTTTTATTGCTCAGCTGTTGCAAAATGTTAAATGCTGTTATAATATCTACAGGAGTTTGATCTAATAAAGCTTTCCATACATACAGTACATCACTGTCTCAAGTGTTTTAATCCAATAGCCGTTTAATTTCTTTTTTTTTTTAAACAGATTGCCCTGCTGTAATTTCTTTACAGTGTTCTCAAGTCTTTCTGTTTCGGTTCCTTATATTTGCGCATTGAATGTTTGACCTTTCCTTCTGCTAGCTTTTAAAGCAACACCATGTAACTTTTCCTGCTTCTGCCCCCCTACAGCACCCGTGTCAAACTCAAGGCTCATGGGCCAAATCCGGCCCCCCCGCAATTTTTGATCCAGCCCCAATATATAATTTGGTTCACAATTAATATTGGCCCACCTAGTTTGTGTCACTTTTTACAAAGTTCATACTGTTTTTCTGGCATTTCTGTAGTGTTATTCAAAAAAATGTTATGCTTTTGGCCTTTTCTTTGACATTTTTGTATGTGAGAAGACTATAGTAGACATGCAATAATACAGTCAAAGATATTTTACTTTTTGATGACATAAAACAGTCTTTTAAAATTGAATTATTTTTATTCTCATAACACAGTGGGATACATACAGATTTTGTCTTATTATTTCTCTTCTGTCTTCCAACTGTTCTTTTACACTGTGTCACATAACAAGCCAAATGCCTCTTTTCTACTTTCTGTTTCATTATTATTCAGTTTACCTCTTGCAACTCTGCCAAGTTCTGCAAGTCTATTTTTTCTTTATCTAACCAATGCTTTTAGAAGAAAGCTATACTGACTCAAATTTGTAGTGCTGTATTCAGAATCTGGAGTCATAAATAACCTCTAGATTGTTTCATGATTAAAGAAGAGCTAACTGCAGTTTGCATGCTCTGGCATAAAGAGGAAAAGAGTTGAAACTAAAACCATATGAAAGTGACAAACCAGATACCAGACAAACCCAACATAACCAGAAGTTAAGGACGTTACCTGATAATATGACACATCATGGTCCTTTTTCATCAATTATTAATAGTATTTATACCAAAGGTCTCTGGAATCAAAAACACAATCTAATACCATTCAACCTTGTGTGTTTATTTGTGCTTGTATGAAATGAGTGTCATGAGTAATGTGTACACAGGGCTGAAGGGATCAAAACAAAATCCAGCACTACCAGTCTGACAGGTCACTCTACCCGATAAGAACACAGGAAGGACACACACGAAGAAAAACACTTTGAAAACAAAAGGCAATTTCCCCCCCTCCACACACACACAATTCTTGGATATGGAACTTGGCATGTCAATTCCCTGCTCTTATGCAGCTAGTCTTCACAGGTAGACTAACACACCATGCTCTAATCTGAAAAATTTGTAAAAAAAAGTCCTGTAAATTTGGTGAAAATGCTGTTTCTTTTACTTGCCTCTTCGCTGCACATTCAAAACAAAAAACCACATCCTACTCTTTCCATGCCACAAAGCAAGGCAGCCTGTAGCCTATCTCTCTGACGCAGAGACACATGCATGACAACTTGGCAGACTCACTTCTGAGGTGTCCACTTTGTCCAGACAGAGCACAGAGGCTCCGTTGTCCCACCCCAAGGACGGAGTGGTGGACTGTGAATAAGTAATACGCTCAAACACAATGACAGGTTTCAGAGATAGAGCCGAGGCTTTGAGTCAACAGAGGATACATTCCCTCGTTTAATAAGCAAGCCCCTCCCAACATACTGCACTGCTCTTTTGGTGTAGTTGCAGTACATAGTGTGACATACTAGAGTCATAGAGCACACTGCAAGCCATTCATAATATGAAATAATGACCATTGTAGCAAAATATATTATTCCATTCTGACTGAATTGTAGCTAGAGTTGTTTTCCATATGCTAATAAAAATCTGATGATGGAATGTAATTTCCATCATCTACTGTTATAACAATAAATGTCAATAATAATAAATAAAACAATTCCCCACTTTCCCCATCCTGGACGGTCTCCTTCCTTCAAGCTCAATCCTCTACCAGAGGCCTGGGAGCCTGAGGAGTCTAGGCAGTATCCTAGCTGTTCCTAGGACTGCGCTCTTCTGGACAGAGATCTCAGGTGTTATTCCTGGAATTTGCTGGAGCCACTGTCCCAGTTTGTGAGTTACAGTACTGAGTGCTCCAATTACCACTGAAGCCACTGTTGCCTTAACTTTCTACTTCTTCTCTAGCTCCTCACTAAGCCCTTGGTATTAAGCTTCTCATGTTCCTTCTTCTTAATGTTGCTGTCACCAGAGCTTTATACATCTATCACAACTACCTTTGTCTGCTGTTTGTTGACCACCACAATCTGGTTGGTTAGCCATTACCATTTTATCAGTCTGGATCTGGAAGTCCCTCAGGATCTTAACTCTGTCATTCTCTGCCACCTTTGGAGGTGCCTCCCACTTTGATCTTTGACCATACTCGGCTCAGATGCTCCCATACACTATTCCAGCCAGTTGGTTATGGCATTCAGGGTATGCCGCACCTGCCTGCATTTTACACCTCACTGTTATGTGCTGGACTGTCTCAGGGGCATCTGTACACAACCTGCACCTGGGGTCCTGTCTGATATGGTAGACCCTGGCCTCTATTCATCTTGTGCTCAGAGCTTGTTCTTGCTATCTTGCCATGCAGGTGCTTGTCCTTCCATGATGGTTCCTCGTCATCACTGGGTTTCTGTTGCCTGATATATTCACTTAGCAGGTCATACACCTGCAACATTACAACCCCCCAAAATCAACACTGGCCAGTGCAACCCACCCCAAAAACCTTATATAATTTCCAAATAAAGACATTTGCACAATGCATTTATGCAGAAAAGACACAAATTGTTGCAGAAAACTATTTTCTAGAATGCAGAAAATAAGTACGTGTTTCACTTTAAAAAAAATTCTCAAATGAGCTCAAAGGAACTCCTGGGAGAAATAGCTTCCTCATTTTGCTGAAAACAGCTGTTGGCGTCTGGAAAGAGTGAGAGTGGTAACACTGAAGTAAAACCAGTTAACACACGTTAATTTAATATAATTTGTGGAACTTCAGATCTGGATAGGCCTTAGTGATACTCTGTAGTCTGTTACTACCACCAACACATTACTATTCACATAGTCACAAGTAGGCTAATTCATGTAAAAAAATATCAGTGGAGCTTAATTAGATACTGGTAGGCCTATTACATTTTATCTAACGTTTTGTGATCGTCCTCGTCATAGGCTGCTATTTCTACCCCTCAGTGAGCCCGCGTGCGCCGCCTGTCCTTACGCGGAACTAAGACTCGAAGTCAGTGACGCACCACTACACACAGCTGCTCAGCGGGGGCAATGAAATGAACAAAACGTCGTCATTCTGTGCCAAACACATCGGTGAGTGTCTTCTTTTTTCTGTAAGTTGGAACATGGAGCAACATTTGGTCCAATACAGCTATGCGTCCGTTCACACGGAGGCTCCTCTGTCTCCCCCGCGCCTCTCGCTTTATTAAATCCAACCGGAGGTGGCTGATGGTCGGTCGGGCGGACGTGCGTCTGGACTGTGCTGGGATGTGACCGTGTGAGAATTTGCTTTTTTTTTTATTGCCAGCTGTTATTTAAGCCAAGAGTCGGTCCCAGGGCGACGGTCACCGTAGCCTGTTGTGATTAAGGTATGACGATTCAGTTTGATGTCAACGAGTGGTGCACTCTGCAGCAAAAATTAGTAACGCTTTGTGTCAGCTCAAATGTCTGCTGTTTTTAAATGAATACATTGCTTGGGTTTGTCCGTTCAACATTTGATTGTGAATCAAGAAAAGACGCAATGTTGACCGTGTCGACCAAGCCTTTGTTAGTCGTCCCCAAGCCTTTGTAACGCCCAGTTTGATAAGATGGGGCACCGGGTAATGAAAAGCTCACAGCTGATTCCTTTGTCTCACAGAGCATCTCACATAGCATTTACTACTGTATTCATACATTTAAGCCTACTGTACACCTTAGATCTGAGGCGTCTGACCGGATGATGCTTTTTTTATAGCCAAGCGGCTACTTCCACAGGCAGCTGCCGAAATCATGATTCATCAGCTTGACATCAACAACACAGCGACTCTGCATTAAGTTTTAAACTGTAACATGTTACTTTGCCTAATAAGTAGTATGGTTTGTACCCTATTTTTCCATCATTAAATTGTTACATTGGCTCTGACATTACATTGTCTTCTTATTGGCTGCAGGATCAGCTTTCTCAGTTTGTTCCACCTTACACTCCAGTCCTGCTGTGTGTCATGATACCCACTGTATACTCCATGTGTGCATATTGCATTTGGAGCTTGTTAAAATGTTTTAAAGCAAAGTGTGGGTGTGTGTGTGTATCCTGTGGTATGTATTTTCCAGTGTGAGGGCAACATTTTCACTCATCTTCATTTCATGTAGTGGCATAATGTCAAATATAGCTTCTCATAAAACCACCTTCATCATGATGCTACTGTCAGGGTTAGAGTAAAAACCATAGACTGAATGGAAAGAACCAGCTGTGTCTTTGTGTTTTATATCACTATAGCCTTTGGTTAAGTTTTTGCTAGTGTTGTGAAATACTGAGTGCTTATTGCGATGATTGTCAGTTTGGTATCTGTGGAGTGTGCATGCATAAACTTGCAGATAACCCAATGTGAATTCTCTGTGTTGTGCTGCTGTGTAACTAATCCTGCCTCCGCACATGGGATTACCGCAGAGACTGCATGGATTGGCTTCTTTTCTGTACAAATGCTATTTTTAAGTTTCCGACACAGTTGAGTATTTGAACAATAGTGACAGACGGTGCCCTTTTTGTAGGCAAGCAGTTGAAGCGCTAATCTTGGTTTCATACTTGAGTTGAACAAAAGAAATATCTTGACTCTGAAAAAAAGAAATTGGGAACACTTTTAATCTACATTACCAGGAAAAAGCAAAATAGAGAAGTCAGCCTTTTTAGTCATGAGGCATTTTCAACTTTCAAAGTTTTCATGTTGAGTGCACAGATATTTTCTATTTTTTGTTATATTAAAGCAATGATATCAAATGTTTGATTTTGATCATAGGAGACCATAATAAGTAGGAAACCATATCAAGTGACTTTTAAAATGCTATATTCAGGTGTCTTTTTTTTCCAAACGTTTAACTGCACTTGCACAAACTTATTTGCTGTATAAAATCCTTTCATATGACCACAGTCCACCCCTCTCCCTCTGGTTTCCTCTTCCTGGCATGGTCTTCCAACATGATTTGCTGACTTTGTGCCCTCTGACAGTAAAGGATTTTGCAGGTATCAACAAGCATTCTGCGGTTGTGAGAAATCTCATCTATTCCAGACCCCGAGCTGTCTTCAGACCCTTAAGTCGTCCCGATCTAGCCAGACTGCAAGGAGAAATGAGAAAGTAAAGCCATGATTATGATTCCAAAAGGGAGAAAGAGGGTGAATGAGACTGTATGTTAAGCTGCTAAAACTGCAAGTGTAGGAGCTTGCAGCAGTCTAAATGGACTGGGCCATTGTGTGCTTGCAAATTAACTCCTACTTTCTGTCTTCAGAGAGAGGTTCTGAGAAAAGTAATTGGAGGGTGGAAAGAATGCAATCAAAAGTATCTGAAGGCTCGGGTAGTAGCTTTCTGCCAATTAACTGCCTTCATTGTTTGACACAATTGGTTGTGATGGGGAAATGTGCCTCACCCAGTATTTTACAATATGGAAGACAGGATGTGTTTGACAGCCCCTTTTGTGCTAATATATAGAAGTTCAATCCAATTCAGTTTTAACGCCCAAAAACATTTAGAAATAAGTTTTTAGTTCTGATTCAACAACAGTAATACACATCTTTATTTTGCCTAATTAATTTGTTTCAGCAGCTGATGTCAGTCCTTACTAATCACATCCAGCACGTTTCAAAGGGCATAGAGCTGAAAAATAAATATTTAAATTTGTGTTGACACATTTTTCAAGCCTGACTTTTTTTCTTTTTGTTAAAGCTAATGGTAATACAGCTAATGATTATTTCCATCATTGATTGATCTGTGAATTTTTATTTGTCACATTGTTTGAAGTAAGTAGATTATCCTTATCAACAAAACAGTCTCTCTCTCTCTCTCTCTCTCTCTCTCTCTCTCACACACGCATTTCCTTTTTTGTGGTCCCTGTACATTAGGATGTGATAATGTTCTAGTTAACCACACCACATGTGATTTGCGCCCTTCCCAATCAACAGCAATCCTCTTTAGTCCTAATATATTTGAATTTCCGTTTTTTAACGTCAACCTTTTTCAAAATGGCACTTGCAATGCTGTTCTGACTCACTCTGTATCTCTGTTAGCTGCTTACCCCTGTCTCCTCACTCTGGTGCTTGATCTGTAAAATAATATTGATTGCATTTTGCAAAGAGACAGGAAATGGATCCAGCCAACAAAGATCTGTCTTGATACGTATTCTGATCCCTTTCACAGGAGACTGTGCATGCGCTATTCAGGATGTGCATTTTCCTGGACTTTTGTGACTGTGCGGAAGTTGTGATAGTATCAGTCATTACCTCTTTTTCACACACTTAGCAAGTTACTTTTTTTTTTATTGTTCCTCAGCAAACTAATTTAAAAGTCTACTAACAATATTACCACCATATGGCAGCTGCAATCGTACCCAGGGCCTGAAGTTAACTTTTTTGACCACCTGCCACAGTCACTTTTTACCAGCAATTTTTTTGCCTCATAAAGGTGAAAAACAGGAATTGCTGTTTCTCTTTGAGAACTATGTCCTGCCCTATTCATGGTAGCCTACTCGTGGACATTGAGCCGTCATCACGTGCTGTAGTAGGGGGGCCCGCCTAGATTATCCTGCATAATTTCCTATCCTGGGCTGGGACACATATTCATACGGTTTGATGAAGTACTTATTGGACTTTAAGTTATCATTGCACCTACAATAATGTAGCTGTCCTTAATTTAGGTCATCCTGTAAATCTCATCTGCGTTTTTTCCTGCATCCACTTTGTGTGATTGTGTGTGTTTATGTGCGTGCATCAGTTGCGGACTTGTGCGAGCTAACGGGATTGAAACAGCAGCAACTTTCAGCGTACCCTGTTTACTGATGGTTACGCATCTGAGTCTCTCAATTCTCATTGGCTACCTGCCAAAGTGGCAAGTTGATTGACAGTGTTACCCACCAATTGCAACCCACGGGTGGTTGGATGTTCCACAAGGTTTCCAGTGCCTCGTAGACTCTGTGCAGCTATCCCATACTGCTTTTGTTATCTGATCCGGGACTATAATTGTATGAACATGTCCCCTGCTAGTCTTGTTGTATCAGCGTCTGGCTAAACTAATAACAGAATAAAGGTATGATTCTGTGTCATTTCTCTTTGCCTCACATGCGCTAACTCAATCCTGGTCTGCCTTGCTGCTGTACTCCACTGTGGCTGGTCTTCATCTGTAGGGAATATATTAGTATTGCATTGATCCAAACTAATGCCTTCCTCCTCTGTATGATGTCATACTCCCCTGTGAACTAAACCTTACTGGAGTAATACTAATGGCAGTAGTTAAAAAAACAACAAACATTGGTTATAGGACAATAGGACAGTGTTTAGATTACATTGATATTTCTTACAGATCGTAAGTAGGCTCCCACAATCAGACATATGTGTGTGCGGCTGTATATGTGTGTGTTGTGCAATGAAATGATAATGTACCGGATGTAGAGGGGGAGTGCTCGACATCTGCGATACATCAGCCAAGCAGAGGTGCTGGCTCAGCTCAATGGACTGTCGGATGGCACTGCTGCAGGTAGTGGGCTATGGTTGATGATGTCATTAGGGCTTTCACGGTCTCCCAAGGTTTCTGTCTGCTCATGGCAACAAATCATGAAGATGGTGTGGAGAAAGAGACACACAACAGTACAATCCAAAAATTCCAAATATACTTCATTCATTGTTTTGTGCTCATCAGCTGCTCTGTTAAACTAGCTGGGTTTGGATTGTCTTTTGTGTTACAGGAAAACAAAGTGTCTTAGTAAGGTGTTAGGCCATCACAAGCTTCCTGACCAGCTTCAGTACTTCTTGGCATAGATTCTCCAGTGTATGTTAGTTTGGGATGTTTCAAGTTATGTCATAAAACAGCTCATTGTGTGGAAGCTTGTCCTGGGTGCTAGCAAGAGTGGTGGCTAATGTTAGCAGCTATGTCCTGCTCTTTATTGTATTTTTGGGGTGAATTAAGTTGAGATATGTAGACTGCAAAAGGGCATAGCATATACTGTAATCCACATTATTTCCATGCTCATCATTGAATGGTTCCCTTACTTGGTGTATGTCAGGTTCTGCATTGTTTCTCCTCTTGTTTCTTCAACTCTTTCACTTTAATTTGTCACCTTTGTGTCTGATTGGTGAACTTAATCACCAGTGTTGATGGCGGTGTCTTGAAACAGGAGCTACTGAAAGTAGTGTTCTACAACCATGTGGAAATGGGATGAAAATTGTCAGTAAGAACAGAGGCTCTGTGTCTTTCAATAATATGGATGGATTGTAGGTGTCTATCGAAAGTCTCTCCAGTTGCAATATGTTACTACTAGGCATAGGCCCATCACCGGTTTCAAGGCATACAGTGGTTTGAACAAGTCACGGTTTCAAAACCACTAGAGATCCTCTCCCTGCTGGCGTCTAGTGTGTTTTATAATAAAATGCATTGTTTTTAATGTAAAATAGTTGTCTTTTACCCAGACATTTCAAAATTAATACATTCATAGCTGTAATTGCAATACTGTATTAAGGTGAAACCGTGATATTTTTGCTGAAAGTTATCATACTGTCAGAATCTCATACCAGCCCATGCCTAGTGACTACAGTATGTTTGGAAGTACTGTATACAGCTACTTATATTTATTCAAACTGTTTGCATGACAGGACATCAAACAATATTTGTTTTTGTTTTTAAAACTATGTGCCATAATCAATACATGGAAAAACATGTAACTTTTTTTATTATAATTCCTAGAGTGTTGAACCTTACTGTCTTCCTGAACTTTGATTAATATGAGTAAAGCTTATTCAAGCTACAGGTCGAGTAAAAACGAGTACATCTCTGGTAAACACAGGAAGTGGCGCTTTTGCATGATTCTTTGAAGAGAGTCAGTTTAACAAATCTGTCGATTGAATCAACTAATCGATTAGTCGACAAAATCATAGGTGTCAATAGACTAAGAAAGGATTTAGTAAAGGACAGTCCTAGTTTGTGGTCTTTTATACTGCATGCTTTCTTATATCTCTATCAACTTGATGTACACCAATGACTGCACCAACCGTTCACTTACCAACACCTGCCATCTTTGCTCTTCTAACCACAACACTGTCACACATTTTCCTCCATCTCAATGCAGTCAAAAGAAATAGCTACAGGTCCTCTCTGTGTCTTACCCCCTCCCCCATCTCCTTCTACTCTTGTATCAAAGTATTAACCAGCACATCCAGCTCTACGTTTCCACCTGTTTTTTCAACATGCTTTCTGTTGCAAACCATGTCAAACTGTATGTGTAACCAACATTGCTGCCAAATTTCCCTTCACCTGCACTCTCAGAACTCAATTTAACCGTCTGAGGTCTAAGGGCATTTTCACATATTTTCTTAAAATGACCTTGTTTTAAGGCATATAACTAATCCCCATGTGATTCACATCACAATGTTCAGAACAAACTCTGTACAGTGAGATCCAAATTTGTCCCAGGGCAATGTGTAAGGAGATCATTTGGCGCTGAACTGTTCATGTTGGCTTTTTGAAATTCCCGCAAATGTCTTTTGAAAACCAACCTTAACTTATGATGTGTTGTATGAATTGTTTTGGTGCTTGGAATGAATTTACTAAAGTCTTAGGTTATTAGATTAAAATTAGTATATAAATTAATGTCTGAAATTAAATTTTATAATATTGCTTTTTGAGTGGGAGTTTTGTCAAACATTGCGCACTGTTGTCTTTTGTCCTTTTTAAAGAGTTAAACGCCACCAACCACAATAGCACAGCATAACACACACACACACTTAACCGCTATTTCCCCATTCTGTCCTCTGGACGCAGGTTCCAAGATTCCCCTTGGGGACTCTAAAGTCAAAAGTGTATTTTCTACAGCATATCATATTCCATTATATTTCTAAAAGCCAGCCAGCTGTTCACTCTGCTTGCAGAAATGCTTTTGATGGCTAATCCATCAGAGCAAACTTGCTTCCAGAAATCAATTTTTGTCAAAGCTGCAACGTAATTGATACACACTGATTTCAAAAGTGTGAATGTCTTCTGGTGCGTTCATGTGGTAGTGACTGCCTCACAAATGCCTGTCCACGTTAACTGAAATTTCTTTTTAAAAAGCTAATAGCGTTGACTAATTGTTGTCTTGGAGTAAAGAAAGTATGGTATGCTTGATTGATAATCTGTGACCTTTCCATGTAATCTCATTTCTTTCTACTTTTTTAGCCACTTTCCCACTGATATTATGCAGTAGGGACTCGTCCAATGGTCATCTTATGAAAGTTTAAAGTTTGTTGTAAACACACGGCATTGGCAGCAGTGTTTTGTTGGGACTAACTTGAGGAAAAACTGTGTAATTGATGGTGTGATGTCATTTAATTTTAAACACCAATTGTCATGTGATTTTTGGGAGTGGTGTGCGACCTCTGGAGCGTTTTGGGGCTTTTTCCTTGGAACATTGTCAATCCACCATTTACATATGTAATTTACTTGAGTGATGTAAACAGAACAGATATAATCAACTGCTTTCTGCGGCTTTCTGTGAACCAACATGAAGATCATAACAGCCGAGTCCTTCTGTCATTTCATTATGAATTGAGTTTTTATTTCTAATGACTTTCTGTTCCCCATCGATTTGCTTCTGCTGGTGGTTTTTGCATTGCCAGAGGAGGTAGACGGAAGTATTTTAGACTTGTATGCATGACTTAAATCTCATTAATACATTCATGTCAGAGATATTCTCCTCCTGTTATAGCAGCAAAAATTAATCTAGCTCTAAATCTTTACATTGCTTGAGAATACAGCATGATTATTTGATCATTTAAATTTTTTTTTGCAGTTTAAGTGTTTTAAATAAATTGACTTTGTAGACATAATGTGATGTAGCCTAGAAAAATATAATTTTGGTTGAATGAATGCAAGTAGGTATGTGTATACAGCCGCTGAAGTTGGTGTGGTAGCATTTAAATCTCTCAGGTAAACGGCTGTAATGATGGTCATAGGCAGAATTTACTTTTTCTTTACAACCTTAGCAT
The DNA here is from genome assembly GCA_013375575.1 of Percina caprodes. Taxonomy (NCBI): domain Eukaryota; kingdom Metazoa; phylum Chordata; class Actinopteri; order Perciformes; family Percidae; genus Percina; species Percina caprodes. The sequence goes on from JABXJD010000024.1 coordinate 2,176,995, forward strand.
AATATTGCCGTTCAGTGGAGAGATTAGCTGCTGTGTCAGGTCTTGGGTTATGAGGCTGACATGACGCTACCTGCTGCTGTATGTGACATTTTTAGGGGTTCACACAGGCAAATGTGGTGAGTGATGCTATGCAACAACCAGTCCTTTTTTAGCCTACTGCTTGAAAAATTTCTTTTGTTTGACCAATTTGTGCATATGGATATATCATGTCAGGGTGCACAGCAGCATCAAGGGTGGGTTATTTTGGAATCATGTCTGAGTCTGATTATCGCCATTACAAAGAGATGAGTGGTGTATGTGGTGGATGCTGGGGCACTTTAGTCAAACCAACCTAACATCTTCATTTGTTCTATTACCTTGGACATGACTGCTGTGAGGCATATGGCGGCTGTGAGGCAAAGGCGGAGGATGAGAGTCTAAATCAGCAATGTCTTGATGTCAAAGGTTGTATGATGAATAACTCACTCTGTGTGACTGTGCACCATGTCTCATCGCCCCAAACATCATCTGATCTGTTTTGGAAGTAGAGCTGAAATAATTAGCTTATTAATCAAGTGGCCAGTCAAGAGAATAATTATCTGCAATTATTTTAATAATGCAATCATTTAATTTTCAAGCATAAATGCAGAAAATTCTCCTGTTTTAGCTTCTCAAATTTGAGGATTTGATGCTTTTGTCACTACTTTATCTTATATCTTCTTTCAATGAAACAAGCATTTCGAATTTGTCACCATGGCCTCTGCGCAGCAATTATTTTACAATTGTCTGACACTTCAAAGACATAATTATTAATCAGTTAATCGAGTACATAGCAGATACATAGATTAATCAGATTATTATATAAATTGCATCCTAAATGGAAGTGAATGGCTTTTGAGTGTGGTGCTAAATTCATTTAAAACACAGAAACAACTTACCAAAATTACGTTGAGGACATGTTTTCCTGTTTCCTAGATAGAGAATAGAATTGACCGGAAATGATGGAAGAGAGAGGGGGAATAACGTATAACAATTTCCTCAACCAGACTTAAATGACATGGTCTTGAAACCTTAGGCCATGAGGATATCCTGAAATTGCTTTATAGTCCCTATAAATAGTGGTTAGATACCACTAGATGTAGGTGAGAAAATGCCTTAATAACTTTAATGTAATATGGGTGAACTGACCTTTTTAATAAGACTGATTCTCTTCCACCAGTTTCAATATTAGACTTTTCTAAATTTAGTGTGTCTATAGTGGGTGAATTCGCCATTAATCCTCAACTAAGTTGTGACATTTTTCCTTTATGCTTCTGCGGGGTCTTTGCAGCTTACCAAAGTGGCGTGAGGTTTGTACTAATGCGCTGGTGTCTGCATCGTTCTAGTGTATCTCTTTAAGAGAATAGCATGTGTGTATGCTGGGGAGTGTGTGGTGGAGCAAGTGAGAGAGTGACAGTGATTAGCTTTGGAGCGAGTACCGACTCTGGAGGCATAGTGGGGGAAACAAAGTGTCTCCCCTGTGCCTTCCGACCACAGTGGGAAAGCTGTAGCAGGAAAAGTTAACCCTCTTCTTGATTTCACGTTGTTTACGGAGAAGGAGAACCCAGAAATGAGTAGGGGGAATGCAACCATGTCAAGCGGACCAATCGCAGTTATTGCGGTCTGTGTCACAGCAAAGTGTAGTTAAATTCTTTTGAGAGGTGCTCGTCAGGTTGCGGCGTAGGGTCCGTATCTTCACGTCAAACGTACGGCGAGGATTTAACACAGAAGCATAAATCTTGCTTAAGCCTCCCTAGAGTCATGGATAAGACTTGGTCATCTCATGTAGGCTAACAGCAGGCATGAGGAAATGTGGAAAACCTTTGTGACTGTAATACAGTTGGTTTGAAGTAACCAGTATGACTGGTATCGGAAAAGTTCAAACTGTATTAGTAACTCCGGCTGTGGCGAAAGAAATAGATCACTGTGACGAGTCTTGTTAAAGCCTGTACCGTGAGCACTTAGTCTTTTGTTTATAAAGACTTGAAGAGCTGGGTGGTTAAAAATAGCTTCTTTGGCCTCATTGCTATACTAAATATGCAGTATGGACATCATCTGTCTTGTTTTATGAAGGTTGTTTTCCTGGATATTTCAAATGACCGACACCTCCTTCGGAGTGAAGCAATTCAGCTGCACAAGCAAAAATGTGAAAATTAAGGAAGCAAGTCCTAAAATTATTGCAAGACCATCAGAATGTTTAGCAGGTTTTCTAGCCTGGGAAAACCCTAATGAGCTTCTGGCAAATTTGAGATGTGCTCTGCAAGTCAGTCTGGCCAAGAGCTCATTCATGCCCGTTTTTGAATTTTTCCAAATCGAGGCACCAATCACAACCGTTGAGGTGGACTTTACATGATGACGATAGCACAGCGAGGGCCACGGAAGTGCACCCTGCTACGTCACCCGAATTGTTGGTCTGATTGGTTGAAGGACTATCCATTTGAGCGGTGTACGTTGGTGACACCAATTTTGTAAATGTGCTGTGAATGAACCTTCCACAGACCCACTCTCAGTTACAACTGAGAAGGTCTGGTGTCAACCAGGCTACAGGTTTTCATAAAATAAGAAATCATTATGGTGGCTATGCCGGTCACTTTCATTTCACCAAAGTCATTATGTTCATAATAAAAGTGAAACCTCTTCTAAAAGTCTGTTGTTTTAGCACATGGACTCACTTTACAGCAAGGCAGAAACAACATACAATAAAATACAAACTGTTCATTTTAGGTCAATATTTAGTTCAATATTTAGTCAGTCAGTTGTCAACTGCTTATGTAAAAAAAAATATTTTGATGATTTTTAAAGCAAAGCTGCAAAACATGGGATGGTGCTGCTTTTCCTGTTTTTAAATGATAATAAATTGAATATATTTGGGTTAATTTGGATGAAACTAGACATTGGAAAAAGTAACCTTGCAGTCTAGTAAATTGTGATGAGCATTTATCAAATTATTTCTGGTGTTTTATAGACCAAATGGTTAATCAATTTCAAAACAGCCAGTGCACTGGAAGGGAGCGCACAGCCAAATCAACAGAGAAGGGGCTCAGTGCAGTCTAGTCTTCAATGCTGTGGCGGGCGGGGCTTTTGCATACCTGTGTATGTGTCTGCCTCATGATCACATACATGTCCTCTAAATACAATCTAATTGAGATTAGACTTGCAGGAAAGAAAATATTTTGAAATTGAGGTCCGTATGAGGTTAATCAAGTTTGCCTGCATACAGTTAGCATCTCTTCCTCTCTGCTGTGTTCTACTTCCCCTTCACAGTATTACATAATCTGTCTATTTAATCCACTTTGTGTGTGTGTGTGTGTGTGTTCTGGAGTGTATCTACAATGCAGGTGTCTTTAACAATTTCAGTTCCTGTCTCCGCATTCTGGATTTTTTTTTTTTTATGCGTTTGGACTTTTCCCACATCTTTTTAGCTTTCCAGATATATTATTCTGCTCCTCCAGCAAAATCCGTACGCATCCTTCTTGGATTTTCTGTTCACTCCTTTACTCTCCATGGTATAATGCCATGGCATCTTGTGAGGTTATCGGAGAGAGAATAACATTTCTCTTTGGATAAAAAAAAGACATTTTCTTTTCCAAGAAAAACGGCAGACAGAAAGAAGCCTTTAGCTCTTTGACTTACAGCTGGTCTGGTGGCATTATGCCCATACTGTACAATCTTCTGTTTGCCATGTTGTGAACACCATATTTATCTGCAATTCTTAGGGATAGGGTTCTCTAACATGTTATTGAATCTGAATTAAAATCCCTTATCAAATCTATTCAGGTTCAGCTTTCAACATTTCTGAAAAATAAAAAAGTTATGATTAACCAAAACTGATTTGAAATTTGTAATCACCTTTTGTTGGACGTGAAGGCACACGCACACTGCAGTTTTGTGTTCACAACAATAAGTAATAACCAAACTTTTAGTTTGGCGTTTGGGTAATGTACTTAGAGAATTACTGTTGATCAAATATAGGCTACAGGTGATATAATCTGCTGCTGGCAATGTTTGTCATTTCAACTGGTGAAACAGACATTGCTGGTAGAAAGGCCTGCGCCCTGACATTTTGCGGAAATTGGTCTAGTTGCCTTTTTGTCAAAAGTGCGATAAGGAGATTGCTACACTGTTAACAATAAGCTTAGTTTAGCAAAAAGGCTAGAAACAGCCTGGCTCTGTCCATAGGTCACCACATCTAGCGACCAGCACGTTTTTAAGGTTCACTAATCAACAAATATCCTGTTTGCTTAATCTGTACTAAAAACGACAAGCGGGGTATTTAATGGGAGTAACGTAAAAGGTTTTTGGCAAGCAGTGTAAACCTGGTGTCTCTGCTGGTAGTCCAGGAAGTCACTGTTAAGTGGGATGGACCAAATGCTTTACATGTAGTAACAATAAGTGCCCAAAAAGCAATCTGGCGATTTGCTGAAGGGTTGTGCCGCAGTAGAAGTGTCACTTAAATGGCTCATTTGCGTGACTCTAAGTTGTGTTCTTTAACCACCGAATGTGGCACAATTAGACTTTATATTTCATAATTATTGTTTCATGTCAGATTGTTCACTCCTGGGCAGTTCAGTGCTTGTGTGGAAGCGATAAGAGGCAGTGATGTCTCAGGTGTACTGTACGGGACTCTCAAACTGCCTCAAAACAGACAAATCTGATTGGCAAGGTGACGTTTTTCTAAAAGTTGAATCCATCTCAACTTGGCATAGTTAAGGATTTCCCCTTGCGGCCCACATCACTTAAGTCTTAATGAATTACCTTTTTCTAAATAAATGGGAAGATCTGGATTTTCACCAGACCAACTGAGGACTCCCTGATTGTATGTGAACACAGCCTAAGTTGTCACAAAGTAGGAATTCTGTAAAACAAAATTCTAGCTACCAAGATGGAACTGTGGTGTCTTGCATAAAAATGCATCGCCGCATTTTGGGGATCAAGCTGGAGGAGTGGCTTAGTGAAGTTCTATACCCGCATGATGTTATGAAGGTATAGAAGTCTTGTGTCATGCTGAAAAAGAAACTAACGAATGAAACTGCTCTTCTCTGGGCTTTTGGGAAATCAATGGTGAGCTGAAGGTTGAAGGCATTTCAGTCATTTCTTCATGTGTCTGGAAAAGCAGTGATCAAGTCTCTACCCAGCACTACCCTAATCGGGGGAATTCAACATGGATTCATTGAAAGAATTGCTCCACATTGACCCCGAGCCACTTATCACACTCTGTTGGGGACAGAGGGACAAGAAACTGATTTCTGTGCACTCAGGGAAGTATCACTTTGTTTATTCTGGTAAGAAAATGAAACGTTTACTGACAATGAATCGCTTACTGTAAATACATTAATCCTTCTTCCTTTTTTTTAAGTTTCACATGTTTGGTAATACTGTGTCATCCCTTTGGGTCTTTTTTGCTCTGGTTGTCCTTCACACCTCCTTGGCAGCTAAGATAGAGTGTAAAAAGTTAGTATGTTGGTAAAATCCCAGAGATGTTGGCGTG